>OY992889.1:34977460-35027071 GCA_963921405.1 Cepaea hortensis
AGGAATAAATGTATACTTCTCTTGCAAAATAGCTGTCAGTACAAATATAGTGAAATCTGTAATTGTTGCCCTTGAATGCTAAAACCGTAATATGACTTCAACCTAGATGCAATTATTTCCCTTGTATTAAAATAAAATAAAGTTAGTTACATAACCTTTACAGGGCGGTGCAGTCAACAACAGCATGTTTTGCTGTTGTGATCTCTTGGCAAGTTTACCTTCAGTAGTTTTCCATTGCTTTTTGAACGACCGGCATCCATACCATTTCGTATAAAAAAAAAAAAAAACCAACGCAAGACTGTTTTCTGCCAAATCGTCTGCAGCTGTGTATCGAACGCGGGTATGCGGGATTACGAATTGCGTCCGTAAGTCCTTCGCCTCGAAGCGAGAAAAACTAAATTATTCGTACTAACAAACCTGTACACGACATCTTTTTAAGGTTGGTGTTTAGCTAGTCCTCTGATGTCCACATTTGTTTCCCCTGTCAGCTTCCTTGGAACCTCTGTATTTTATTTATGTATTTTTTTTTTTTTTGCATGATTATGACATAGCTATGTGCCACTCGTCGGTCTTCCTGGCCTATGGGTTAGCGTCTTTCTCCGTAATCCCGTATACTCTCGTGAGTGATGAGATGTGCGCGAGAATTGGTAGCGGTTCTCGCCGCGTCGGTAACTTACTGGGTATGTGAGCCGGTCGCTCAGAAAGCAATGACAAACTACTAAGCGTAATCTTGCCTAGTACATCAACAGCAGCTGAAAAATGCTGGTGTTGACTGCAAAGCCCTTGCCATAGTCTGACTGCCCTCTTGATACTAGTTTGTTGAATGCGCCCACCTTCCTAGGAGTAATGAGTGTAGGTCATTTCTTGTGTAGTCGGTACCATGGTCATCTCTCAGCATATAACTTGCTGATAGTTACTTTAACATACTTTACACATTACACCAACTCGAACACTAGTTAACTCTAACAGGAGCCAACTCAAACAGCAGTTAACTCGGACACTGTTTATGAGATTCTACATATAATGTTCTGTACAGACGAATATCAACATTATCAAATACACTACCACTTATTCAACGATCAATTCACAGTACACTACATCACGATTTAAAAGCGTAGAGCCATAACGCTGTATACTTTTCACCATGTCCATGCTGGGACGATGGTCACTTGGGAAGTGAGTTCCAACGTTTCCACGTTGTGTGGAAAGTACCCACTTTCCACGTTCTGCTCACTTGCTGAACGCAGCCATAACCTTTACCCTCCTATAATTAGGTTATGGCATCTGTCTTACAGATTCACCGAGAATATTTACTTTATCTGTTTTGCAGATTCACCGAGAATAGTTGCTTTATCTGTCTTGCAGATTCACCGACACCAGTTACTGTATCTGTCTTACAGATTCACCTAGATCTGTTACTTTATCTCTCTTGAAGATACACCGAGAACACTTACCGTACCTGTCTTACAGATTCACCGAGAACATTTACTTTATCTATCTTACAGATTCACCGAGAAAAGTTACTTTATCTGTCTTACAGATTCATAGGAACCAGTTACTTCATCTGTCTTACAGATTCACAGAAACCAGTTACTTTATCTGTCATTCAGATTCATAGAAACCAGTTACTTTATCTGTCGTACAGATTCATCGAGACCAGATACTTTATCTGTCTTACAGATTTACGGAGAACGTGCAGATGTGACGTGGCGTTCGCACAGTGTCTCCAATCTGCCACCTACAACCAAGCATACCACCACTGGAACACTAATTCATGCTAGGCCGCTTAGGCGTGAAAGAGAGCCGGGTTCTAGTGACGGGCGTGGTAGAGTCTCTATAGTCTTATAACTATTGATCAACCAGCGTTTCTTTACCCACCGGTGGAAGACTGTATCCCATGTTACTTTTGTTTTCTACACTGCTTAATGTGAGTATGCCTTATTGTTGTTTATCTTGTTCCCTTTTTTTTTTTTTTTGGTAGTTCCTAATAGCAAGACTTCTTTTTAGTATTTTTTAATTGAAAAGCTAAGCCCATGTTTTCAGTTTAATTGACAAGTCTCTATAATTAATAACTATTGATGAACCAGCAACACCCAACTAGCTAATAGTAGTAATAGAAGACAATATCATGTTCTTACTTTCTACAAAGCGTTATTTCAGCAGGCCTCATTGTTTTGTTGGGTTTTTTTTAAAATTATTTTTATTATTATTTTAGTGGTTTCAAAACGTTTATTTTCTCTGCAGCATTTTTTATTGTAAAAGCTGTAGCTAAGGACATGTTTTCCGTTTAATTGACAAGATATCAATTTACAACCATGCACATCTTCAAACTCTGTGCCAACAGTGTCAATAAATTCTGGATGACAGTTTATTCCTTCGCTTCTACTAATATATGTCACGAACATGTCACGTCATACTGAGAACGACCGTTTAAAGTCAGAGTGGTGCAAACGATGGTTGATGGAACAAGAGAGCAGCTGACAGACAGTTGCTGTTAATGGTCCCAAATTTCACGACGGTAGGCAGAGGATCACTTTATAGAGACAATGGCTATGGTCAAAGACAGGTATGGTCACCGACCAGTATGGTCACTGCCAAGAAGGAAAGCAACAACAAACTACCTTCTTTACAGATGCCTAGCATGTCATGAAGAATTGATAAGGCAAATGTATCCTTCTGCAAGATGGAAAACATACTCGCTAATAAACAGTTGTCAAATGTAACGAGGAAAAAAAAAAAAGTGTGTTGAAGTGCTATATAGAACCCATTCTGTTATATACACGTGAAATGTGGACAATAAGCAGACAAGCTGAAAAACAACTATTGGCATTAGAAATGGATTTCTAACAAAAATGCAAAAAAATATCATAGATGGACATGGAAAAAAATCAATGAGCACGTCCTGCAAGAATTAAATAAAAACCGCAGATTGATTCCAGACATTAGGCGTAGACAGTTGTTTTGGTATGTTATGAGGAGAAAGAAACTGGTAAACTAAGTGACAACTGGCAAGATTGATCGCAAAAGAGCAAAGGGAAGGCATAGAGATCAATACCTGTGTGACTTGGCCACTTGGCATAATTGAGACAAGGACACAGACCTGATCTAAGATTGGTGATCGTGTGAAATAGTGAACCATGCCCGCCCACGCTTATCAGCATGGTACATTATAATGATGACGACACGCAAAAGTTCTGCACCTCCCCAAAACATGTTCTTCTTTATTGAAGCGATTATTGTTCTAGACATCTCAAGAACTATACAACAATTACAGTTCCATGTTTATTTTGCTCTACATTTTGATAATTAGATTTATTTTATTTGAAGAGCATCCATTTATTTGTCGCAAACTTTATAATCATAGTATTATAGACACGATATGTATAAGTGTATGCGTGTCCGTGGTTATGCGTGCGTGCGCTTTCTGAACATCAAAACGTCGCTGAGCATACCCCATAACCCACGGACAGTCATCTGTATGACAATCTTGAAATACACCATAGGTTAAGTCAGTAACATTATACTATTATCAAATTTTAGCCGCTAGGGTAGATTGGGAGATTAAGCGTCTCTCAAAATCACAAGAGAACTTAGTCATCATCATCATCATCATCATCATCATCATCATCATCATCACCATCATCATCATCATCATCATCATCATCATTATCAACATCATCATCATCGAGTGGGGCGTCCATTGCATATCCCCTCCCCAACCCAAATCTTTCGAAATTTCTCTCTGTTATAAGCGCCGGATGCCCCCCCCCCCCCCCAATGTTTCTGTCATATGTAAATTATCTATCATATCCTGAAAACACCCACTTTGCTTCTCTACCTCCCCTGCACGCCCTACTCCATTGTTATCTTTTCCTGACATTCGTGTCTTCTTACATTCCCAGAATAGATTATTTTCTCCAGCAGCTTACAAATCGTGGTTTGGAACACAAGGAATTCAACATCCGCTTCACTCTGAAGGATATGTGCTTGGTTCCAATATCGGCTTTAGGTAGATTTGTAGCCACTCCGCCCTGACCACACCAGCCTGGATACTAACATTAAAATATGTTGCTAGATTCGTGGTTTCTGTCGTGACTTGAAAATATGTTGCTAGATTCGTGGTTTCTGTCGTGACTTGAAAATATGTTGCTAGATTCGTGGTTTCTGTCGTGACTTGAAAATATGTTGCTAGATTCGTGGTTTCTGTCGTGACTTGAAAATATGTTGCTAGATTCGTGGTTTCTGTCGTGACTTGAAAATATGTTGCTAGATTCGTGGTTTCTGTCGTGACTTGAAAATATGTTGCTAGATTCGTGGTTTCTGTCGTGACTTGAAAATCAGCATGAGACGCTGAAGTACCACCTCTCTCCCCCCCCCCTTGTTTACTTTCGTTCGCTTTGAACTCAAGCTTAGTCCATACACGTGCTACTACCTCCAGTGCACATGACTGATTTTTGAGTGTGGATTCATCATCATCATGTGCCATACCGATAAGCGTGTTTCGCCATCTCACACGATCACCAGAGTTTTGGATCAGCAATGTGTTCTTGTCTCGATCATACCACGTGGCCAAGTGTCAAAGAGCTGCGAGGTAGATATTAGATAATAGAGAAGTAGAACTAGGGAAATAGACCTAGACAAGGGAGATAGCACATAGCTATCAAGAAGATAGAAACAGAAGGGACAGAAGCACGAGAGAGAACTATGAATAGTTCTCCAACTGGACACACCCGTGTCCTAAAAGGGGCCACTGTACGACGTGAGCTGGAGTTACCCAGAATAGAGTGGGAAACCCGCATCACGAGAAGTTCCCAGGAAACACTGGGAACTCTAACCAGGGTGACCAGTCACTAACTGCGTGCTGGAACTCCGAGCACGCTAACCAACGAATGCACGAAGGGTCTACCGCTCGTGGCTGGACATGCCACGAAGATCGTCAGACCGGGACTCGACAGCGTAGAATGACGGACTGATGCATCCGCTGGGAATACTGTGTTGCTTAGAAAGGACATTAGCAATAGATATGACTTAGACTTAACTTCGATAGAGATTACCATCGAGATCATCATTCATCTAACTTCATTGTACTATACCATGCTATGTATTGCCATTATGGTTATCCGCTCGCCGAGCTTATGTATATCGAGCTCAGAATAAACCTGTAATATATTTGTATCCTAGTACGACGTACGAGTTGTCATTGTGCGTGGTACAAAAGCGGAATCCTTGTATGCCTGTTAAAAGTGAGTCGCTGACACTAAGCCATCTAGATATTTACTTCTCTGTCTTCCCCTTGTTCTTTTCCCCCTCGGTCTTTCCAGTTGTCACCAAGTTCTCCAATTTATTTCTTCTCATAACGTGTTCACATTATTGTGTCTGTCTACGTGTAATTTCTCTAATCCTTTTACTGTGTTTATTTGTTTCTTGTGGGACTTGGTCATTGGTTTTTCTGTCTGTCCATAGTATTCTTTGCATTTTCCTCAGAAACCACATTTTCACAGCCATTAGATGTTTTCAGCTTGTCTTCTCATTGTCCACGCTTAACATCCATACAAAAGTACAGGTTCTATGTAGCACTTCAACACTCTTTTCCTCGTTGCAAATTATATCTTTTTATTGTTCAATATGTGTTCCATCTTGCAAAAGGCTACCTTCGCCATCGCGATTAGCTTTCTCTATTACCAGCATCCCCCGCCATCAAGCTAACCCACTCCGACTCCAGAGGTACTTGTAATCTACATCGCCACGTCTAAGACGAGAAGTCAACATTTTAGTCCAAATGAACGATGTAGGGTCTGAACCCTCTATCTTGGCATCAGAATACCGGACGTTTAAGAACGAGCCCTCTTATCCACGTGGTTAATTGGGTCGTTCTGCCAGGGTTAATCACGTGGCTCGCTATCTCACACTATCATACGATCACCAGTCTTGGATCAGATCAGTGGTCTTGTCCCGATTAATGCCAGGTGACCAAGCCACCCAGTTATTTGTCTCTTTGCCTTCCCCGTGCCCTATTCACATTCAGTTTGCCAATTATCAGTCTTCAAGTGTAGTTCTCCTCACAACGTGGAAAAATAATCTTGACTCCTTACGTCTAATTTCTTTAATCAATTTAGAGTTTCATTGATTTATTGAGGGTTTTTGGAAAGGGGGAAGCTTCTTCCAAGAGGCCTGGGGAGCTACAAGCCAGGAAAAGATACCGGGTCAAATGCAACCACTTTTGCCTTTGACGTTTATGAGGGGTTCCAGAGTAGACAGGAAACGATGGAGGCAGCGCTTGATCTCGAGGATGCGTACAATAGAGTTCGATATGATATTTTGAGGACAGCACTCTCAGTGACAGTGCTCTCTGGACAACAGGATTGTGAGAGCTGATGTCCCGAGCCTCACGATAGATGGTAGAAGCGTCAATAGAGTGAACAAACTGGAGTATCTGGGAATCACATTTGACAGTAGCCTGTTCTTCAAGGACCACGTGGAAACGGTTGTGACAAGATCTCAAAAGGGACTCAATGCACTTAAAACTATGGCTGCAAATGGACATAGAGTAGAGAATGCTTTTCACACTATACTAGCACTTGATCCTCTCAGTTATTGATTATGGACTAGGACTGCTCACTGTCTAAAAGAGTCAGCTGGTAAAATTAGAGGGCATACAGAACGAAGCTATGCGGGTCATTCTGGGATGCACCAGAGACACCCCAGTAGTGTGCATGCGTTACATCCTTGGTTTTCCGACTGCTGCTGGTAGGCTCAAGGTGACGCAGGCGAAGGCATACCTCAGAGTAGCTGCAGACACAGATCACCCGTTTCATGAGGCGCTGAACGCAGTTAAGGGTCAGCGACTGATAAGAATGAAATCATGGATGGCTCAGGTGGAGGATACGATCAGACAGGTGTGCATCTTGGAGAACATTTGGAGAGGAGAGGCGTCGGTCATAGTGCCAGCGGAGCAGTCAAACTGGTGCAGAGTTATAATCAGATTGAGCCGGGAGTGCAGGAAGTGGCCAGCAGGGGCCACGGAATTGGAAATCCAGCAACTAATTCAGGATAATGTTCGCTCGGGTGATGTGATTATCTACACAGATGGTTCGGTGTTGAGAGGTAGGAGAAGTGCCTGGGGGTTCTTAGCAAAAGTTAATGGTCTACGTTTGGTGCAGGAGAGCCTGACATATGATACCACAACATCTAGCTTAAGAATGGAGATGTAGGCGGTCAGTGTAGCTTTCCGCTGGATGGAGAATACGATACCACACACACATCGTGATTGTAACTGACTCAGAAAGCATGTTGAGGAAGGTGAGGACAGGCAAGCTTCGTGCAGAGTGGCTTGCTTCACTTCGGTGGTCACGGGTGGCAAGCATCGCCTGGATCTTTTCTCCGGGGCATGCCAGTGTGCTGGGGAATGAATAGGCGGACAGATTGACTGGCTCTGCAAAACTTGATGGAGTATTGATGCATGACAAGGCAGTCGTGGTTGCGGCCTTGTTGGAGCACTTGTACACCTCGGAGGAGCAAATGGATCACCATGGTCTAGTAGCGAGGAGTGACGAGGGGATCTGGCCGACGCTCAACGCTCAGAGGAAAGACGAGACGGACATATAATCAGATTGCTACTGGTACTATTAGTGTTAGAGCTCTTCGCTGGCTGCTGAGGATGGGGACGGACCGCTTATGGGAATGCTCCGAATGCTGTGATGTCGGTTCCTAAATCAATGAATCAAATCAAATTGTAGGGTTTTCTCATTCGTATTATGTTCGTTGTAGCAATCACCAGTCAATCATTGCACGGTACTCGACCGCATATCTATGCGAAACATGACAGTCTTCCTGTAGGGCGTGGTTGCTAAATAATGTGGTATACAAAAACGTCTCTACTAACATTCGTCTAGTGACGCTTTTAAAAATACCAATCCCTAACAATTACTGTTTAGGTATCTTATTTAGTGTAGGAGAAGAAAAGAAAACAGAGCCTAATTTATTTGGATTTAGGTTAAAAATTGGCCTTAGTTTGGTTCACGTACCTGGCCAATCGTCGTCGATCTTTTGAAACAAAGGCAGTAGAGTGTCCATTTTGGTTCAGGAGAGCAAAAAAGAAAGACGTCGACCTTTCCCTTCGGGGATAGGCAGTTTAGCCTTAAGACCTATCATTCTCTGCAACACTGGTACGTTAAATCTACATTATTAATATGTATTCATGTATTTTTATAAGGTACATATACCATTGTGTTTAATTAAGAATTAGTTTGAATGATAAATAAACAATTCTTGTAAAGTAGAGTCTGATTGATTTTTAGTACTGCGCACATGTGTGTGCCACGCTGTACTTTTTCCTATGCTTTACAATTTCAAATCCCTATGTTAAAACCTTTTATAGGCATTGTGAACTATATCTAACTAGCAGTGCTTATAACCTATAAATATTATGTGCACTGTAGAGTATCAAGCGCATGTCAGAAACACATTCTAAAAACTCTTCTTAATGGGGGGGGGGGGGGGGAGAGAGAGAGAGAGAGAGAGCAGACTCCTGATTTATACTTCACAGTAGAGAACTCGTTTCTGTCAATTTCATATTCCTATGTTTAAATAACTTCTATGCGTTGTGAACTATATCTCACTATCTATGCTTAGAAATCTGCAAATAATCTATATACTATAGAGTATGCAACACTAAAGAACATTTTCAAAGGAACCTTTATTTGTCCATGCGGAGACATACAAATTATTACGCATATCATGGACTCAGTTCATTTTGGATAAATTTGTTCCTAAATGGCTAATCTGTAACTCGAACTCTCGTGCCGAATTTTGGTACAAACTTCTTGTTAACATATTGGTAACCACGCCAGAGGGGTGATAGACATGTAATTTTTTCATAAAGATGCCAGGAAATTGCCATTCGGAAATTGCCATGTTTGAGAATATAAATTCAAGAACAAAGAAAGTAAACACATGACACCTGACTGCATAAATCATTTCTAATAGATAAGAAATGCTCTTAAATATAGCAGTACTTGGCAAAATATATCACAGCGTTCACTAACCTCATGCTGCTGTAAGCAGTGGGGGAAAACAATTATGTTTTAAGGATTAACCCATGAGGAAAGCCAAAAACATAGGCTCCTTGCATTATTATTATGTAATTATTATGTCGGTCTATCTGACTGAGGGGTTACAACACTTTCTCCGTAATCCCGGTTATCACACAGAGTCTCGTAGCGGGCGAGAGCTGGAAGCGGTTCGACCCCCGCTGGTGACTTGCGGGATAACTGAGCCGGCCGCTCAGAAAGCAATGGCAAACTACTGAGCGTAATCTTGCCAAGAAATCAACAGACAGTTGAAATATGCTGCTATTGACAGCGATGTCCTGTAAAGTATATGCAAAACATTTAGCAATTATCATGTATGATTCTCAGGTTAATTCATATGTGATAAAATGTACATGGTTGGGTTTCTCTGTTACGAGAAGTATATTCTCTCCTGATTGTTACTCCTATTGTGGGAAATACACATTGTAATGTGACTCCTGTGGAAACATGAGATGGTGTATGAAACCTGTGTATGTCAGTACATAAGAAGACAATGTTGAATAGCCTTGGCCTAATGCTGATTATAGCGACGGAAGGAAGACGCGGCATTAGAAACAACTGAAACTATGAATGCTCTATTCTCTTCAAGTACGAGAGAGGCAATATCAACATGTTTAGAGGGACAGAATGGCTTTGCTCATCAAATAGTTCCCATTAACAATCTCGGAACAAAACATAGAGTGAAAAGATACCTCACTCACATTTAGAGTCAGAATGGCTCTACAACAAGCAATGAGGGACAGTGGAATGTGGAAAACCGACTCCTTTTACCTTCTCCTTTTTTGTTTGTAATTGTGTTGGGAAAATGTTATCACAACACAAAGTATTAATACCTGTGTTGTATTCTTTGTCATCCCTTTCTATAGCGAGTGGTGGTTTGTTGGACATTTCACCCATCAGGATACTGGGTTAACAGCCTGGTGAAGGTGAGTCAGGACTAAATGGCTTAACCATGGTCTGGATCTAGAAAAACATCAGTGTTGACCGCTGCACTCATTAGCTGCCATAGCCAGCGAAAGACACATTCCAAGATGATCGACACTCAGCGTTTGATATTCTGACTCCTGTCAGAATACCCAGGATGGACTTCCTTATCAGAATGTCGACATGATATACCTAGTACACAGATACAAAAAGGATAACCTGTTTTACTTCTGGGAGGTACCACCTGATGAACCATCAATCGTCGAGGTCAACTAAACTATGGGAGTTGTACTACGTGTAATAAAACTAACAGCAGTAAGACCCTCCATCAGTCTGTTGGACTCCCAAGTTCAAAGGATACACCCAAGTATCCTCCTTCAAAAGAAAAGTCACACAGTCGCAAAAGTCAACATAAGGTTCAAGACACTAAAACACCAAATGGGAAGAGACACTGAAACAACATAAGCCAGTACCACCAAGGTACCAACTTAATCTCAACTGAATAACCCTGAAATAAGCCAGATCACCTCCAGATCTCAGACCTAAACACCATTAGAAGACCATATGAAAGCAGCTGGCGGAGTAAATGCCTTTACGCCTGCAACAAAAGGAATCATCTGATTGTTTGAAAACCTGGTTTTGTGTTGGACATAATATTCTTCAGTTCCATGCCTGCAGCAGATAAATCCTGGAAATATTTCCAGATGAACCAAATAAATGACAAGCAGCATTGTATGTCTACACTGAAAGGAAAATACTGAATCAGAACTCTTTGCTGGTCCCATGTCAGCCTAAATGCCAACAACGGTGGAATAGGCTATAGACTTATGACTAGGTGGGTGAAAAATCTGTGGGAACACCATTGAGAGTCGGATAATATAAGCCGAGAAGCTTTTCATCGGATATGTGATATAGGGAAGACCCTTGATCCAAGACTCAAGATGAATCTCCTGAAGGTATGACCAACCCAGGCCTCAATTTCACACTGGCACCGAGCCATTTGCAACAGAAGATTCGTGAATTCAGCCCCACGGAGGGGATAGGGGGTGAAGTTATTTCCTAATATGGATTACAATTATTCAGCAGCCAACTTCAGTGGACATTAGAACATGACTGTGAGTACGTTTATTTCTGTCCCGGATAATTATGGACATTAACTGCTTCGCACTGGAGAAGAATACCCACCCGCAACGCCTAAAGGAATACTAGAATTAATTAGTTTAATTATTAGTACCAACTGCTTGTTATATATGTGTTTTTTTCTATGCCATGGATGTAAAAGGTCATTAGCTTTTTTTTCAATTAAGGTTATGGTATAGTGAGTATTTTGACACCAACTCATTATTTTTAAATATGAGAATTGTAAAGGGTGTCAGAAACAATTGTTTTATGTGTTGGGTTCTATGTAATTAGATCATTGTTTGCCTTAATTATGTAAGGTGGATCAAGGATAGTAGACCCAATTTGTGGTTGTTGTGTTGTTTGTAATAACATTGTGTTTTTTTCTTGGGACAATGGGGTTAATATGTTTTGATAATGCAAATCATTTCCATGCCTGTTCATGAAATTCAATGTGGCAATTACACTTTCATGTATGTTACTACAGATATTGATTTAATGCCTGAACTGTTTGTCCAAGAATTGTGATGTTTACATCAATTAAATGTGGTGTTCAACAGTGGTTGTTTATATGTTGTGAACAATCAATGTCTTCTAGCACTAGATAAACTTTAGAGGGTGATAAGTGGGAATGGAGAATTACACATAAATACAGTTATGAACAGGAGTCAATTATTTTCCTTCTTGTGTTTATGGTAGAATTCCATGATGCCTTGCATTCTAACAGTGACCAGAGAATCAACAAATCCCCTAGACAACTTTACAAAATATTCTCTTAAATTAAAATCCACATACCACCCACATCATAAATTCATTGTTAGACAATCATGATAACCTGCTCTCTGTTCCCTTTATTGTCAGACAATCATGATCATCTTTCCTCTATTCCATTCATTGTTAGGCATTAATGATCATTTGTCCTCCACTCCCTTCATTGTTAGACAATCAGGATCACCTGTCCTCAATTCCCTTCACGTTCCCTTTATTGTTAGACAATCATGATCACATATCCTCTGTTCCCTTCATTATTAGACAATCATGACCACCTAACCTCTGCTCCCTTCATTGTTATGTGAGCATGACTGTCAACATAACAATCTGTCCACTGTATCCTTCATAGGTATTAAATCTATGTTGTACCATTCTTATGGCGTTGATTATGTCTGGTTCATCCGTTGCTCATCCCTCCTCGATCATTGCTTGTCCGCCAAACGATCGACTCTCTTGTGTTCTTTCACGTCTGCATGCCCCAGTATACAGATGCAAGTTAGCTGGACTAAATGTGATGTACTCAGTGTGTCGCGCCACTCGTGTCGTATGAGGCCATTCTGGAGCTCCTTAGGCATGTTTAAGTGTGAATACTTTTTACGTGCCGAGCGAGTTCAGGGCATTAGTTACAGCGATTGTTTCAGTCGCAGGGCTACTTGCTTCCTTGACAGGGCATTAGTTACAGCGATTGTTTCAGTCTCAGGGCTACTTGCTTCCTTGACAGGTTTGCACCTTGAGCTTGCTGAGAATGTCCGTGCACTCCGCTTGCCCCGGACCACATCCGTAAACATCAAAGATCACCGTCTCCAGTGTTTTCCTACATTAGTGCAGTGACCTCAGTGCCTACTGCGATGAGGCATTGCTCTCTGTGATTTCTGAAAAAAGCGATATGGACATTGATAATAGTACGGGTACCTGCTGACACCGTTATCCACACCCTTCTAAGATTGATGTCTGTGGGTCTGTATACTTAGTGGATGGCTTCTTCAGTACGTCCCATCGATGATCTACTCCTCTTTAGTCCATGCCCTTTAGGTTTAGCAGAGCAGCGTGAAATGGGTGGTGAGTATCTGCCTTTATTTTAAGGTAACCAAATGATCTGGCCATTTTTATTCTGCTATCCATTGAGCGAATGTGCAGACGATAACCCATTACTCAAGAAGATGTATTTCTGGTGCATCGAGGTGTGATCGGCATTGTTTCATTGTCTATGTTTTTTTTCTGGGTGTGTGTTTACAGTGAGACACCACATAGACACCACAGTGACTACATTAAGGCATAATAACAGAATGAAAAGAATGTGTTTCACTTATCTCAGAGTCCCAGAATGTTAATTACAAGCGGATGATGCCTGTGGTCAGCTTGCATAGCCAGCAGTGTGAGCATGCGCGGTCATTTGTGAAACGGGCGTGGTAAAGGTGCACTTGTAACCTGTTATGGAATATTTGCGTCTTCTTAATTTTAACGCGTAGTTTTGCTGTGTGTAGTATGAATTTGTAGTTTGTGCACGTTCTGTTATATTAAATGTTTATGTTCTTGGATGGCGTTTATGCGTGACTTGTAAAATCAGGGTGTGGATCCATTGTGTCGTGGATTTTCCAAAGTATGTGTAGTCTTATCTATACAAAATAAAGTGCTAGCGGGCCTTGTTTTATCTAGGGGACGTATACTTAATAGCCAGTGGATACTGCCGGTAAATGCTTAGTTGGGGGAAAGGGCGCTGGTATATGAAAAAATAGGGAAGCAGAGAATGGAAGAAAAATTGGAGGAAGTTGAGATATGATGGACCGAGTATGAACCTGAGAAGGAGTATCTCAGTTGATGTATCCACAACGCGTGAGCTGCATCCTGAAGGGCACAATGTCAGTCAGGCCTGCGTGCCCAATTCTTAACCCTTTGAAAATAAAGATTTTCGTTCGTTCGTTCGTTAGTTCATGTACCTGTTGTTCATTTTAAGGCCCATATTAAAAAGCCATGATGTGCACATACGTTGGATTGTAGTAATAATATAGCAGAAAAGGAGTTTAGCTTGGCCGAATGGATAAGAACACCCGTTCTGAAACATCTGGTGTGCGGATGCCGAGATGGCGAGTTCAACCCCTACACCGGTCAGTTGGACTCAAATGTTGACTTCTCGTCCCTGACTTAGGGACGTAAATTACAAGGACCTTTGAAGTTGGAGTGGGTTGGTCTAATGACGAGGGACACTAGTAATAGGGACAGCTAATCCACACGTACAAATGATTTCGGTGAACCAGAAGTAGTAGTACCTGAATGGACGAGGCTTGAGTTAAAAGCTAATGAGCGCAATAACAAACAAATATGGCGGGAAAACAGTCAGAAGATGTGGCCGTCTCGGTGCTGCTTTGTGCATACTCGGGAAGTACTTACATGTCAGTGAACCGATGATGAATTTAATACATCGTTTGGCCAGGAGCATAGCAGCTATAATCTGTCTTTTTAAAGTTCACTCAGTGGTGTCTAGAGTTTATCTTCCAACGTTGGTTCTTTAGACCAGAAGTTTTGCCTAGATATGTCGTAATTGGGGTAGTCTTGGAATATGTGATCTGCTGTCTGCGACGCCATTCCACATGTGCATATGGCTGATTCGACAATTTAGAAAATGTGAAATAGAGAGGTTCAACATACTCAGCTTTAATCGTAGTTTCATACATAGTAGTCAGTCAAGTTTATTTTATACCACGTAGGATAAAATCTATCAATGCATTGTTTTCTTGGGGTTGTATGTTATCATGCCGCACCTCATTCACATGATATGAGATGGCGCAACGAAGGATGGTTGTAAACTGAGCGGTACTAACATGTACCTCACGGCCTCTCTCTTGATGTGTGAGTGCTCCAGCAGCCTTCTTATGTTACAGGTTGCAAGCCGTAGCTTGACGTTTCTATGTTTTCTTTTCAGTGCCTAGTGCATTGGTATTGCAGCCTTCAATACAGATTTTGTCCTAGCCCCAAGCACTTATTGAAGCAGGCAGGCTGAGGCGGATCAGCACAAAATTGGCGGGGGACTGCCCAGCTTGAGGTGGGTGGTAGCTGAACAGTGACACTTGTAGGTTCTCCCACCGTCAGAGGCAACCCGTGGCAATAACTAAACCTGTATATTTGATGAGGATCAGGAGTGACATAGTGGATAGTGTGGTTCCAGAAAAGACAAGTGGTCTTTAATCCTGGACAGAGGCAGAATTATTTTGTCCGACCAGTAAGGCTTTGGGGGTAGACTCAGGTTAAAACAAATTGGTCCCAACACCTTTCAAAGTTTTCTGGGAATCATCTGTTAATAAAAGGCTATGAGTAAGAGAAATAGCCATTTCATCTCATATTTTGTGGCCTAGAATATGTAAAGGCTTAACACTGCATATCCCAACAGCAATATCTACTATGTAATTACATTTCAAGAGTAGACACTAGCCGAACATATGTATTTGATGACTAGACAATATAAGCCATTGGCAGATTGACCAGGGTGTCAACTTGCTCGATGGTAAATGGGTATTGTGGGTCCCCGATGACTTGGGTACCTCAAGCATTAGACAATATGTTTATAATGTTAATTACCTTTTAGCAGCTTTGTTTCCCGACAACCAATATTTTTAGATTCGGTCTGCCACGTTTTAATGATGTGTGTTCAAAGACTACAATAATTAAACCTATGTATTTAAATACTAGACATAATTATACCTATGCAGTTGAAGACTACATAATAATTACACCAATGCATTTGAAGACTAGACAATAATTAAACCTATGCATCTAAAGACTAGACAATAATTAAACCCATGCATTTAAAGACTAGACAGTAATTAAACCAATGTATTTGAAGACCGCCGGCTTCCTGGCCTAGAGGTTAGCGACTTTTCTCCGTAATCTCGTATACTCTCGTAAGTGACGTGACGAACTTGAGAATCAGCAGTGGTTTGAATGGCGTCGGCAACTTACGGGGTATGTGAGCCGGCCGCTCAGAAAGCAATGGCAAACTACTGAGCGTAATCTTGCCACAAAATAAATAATCAGCTGAAAGATGCTGATGTTGACAGAGATGTCCTGTAAATGATATGCAAAACTAATTTGAAGACCAGCTATGCTAACCTGTGTATTTAAATAAATCAAAATGTAAAAGACTTTTGTTCAAGCATTGGAGGGGGGAGGTGGTAGTGGTGGTTGGGGGAGGGGTAATAGGCATCTGGCGCTAGCCCCATATTTTATAGACCAATCGGCACTTGATGGAGGATGTGGTCATAATAACACCTGCCGAATCTACTGTTTATACTTCACCTCGACACCGCAAAGTACAAGAGGAACATGATGAGATGAGCTACTTTACTTCTCAGAACATCTCCTGGTGCCCATCTTAGGCTTGGTCGATCTGAGATCCCAGTTCATGTTTTAACATCTCCGCTTGTATTTGAAGACGAGGTAATACTTTTACCTGTGTTTTTCGAGACATGATAATAATCAAGTATTTGTATTTGGAAACGTGATGATGATTTTTATAGATTGGACAATATTTACTTGTGTTTATTTCTTGTACGAGAGTTGTCAAGGTTTCTTGAAATAAACCACGGATGTTGCATCAACAATGGTAGTCATGCCCACCTGAAATTAATATATCGTCTGATGTTTAGTGATAAAAAGTTGCCGGATATAAAACATGATTTTTGCATGAAAGCTGCCCCATGTAACCAGGAAGAAAGCTGCCTAAAGAAACTCAGTCCATTGTAAACAGGAAGAAAGTTGGCACACTTGAACACCTAGTTAGGTGAGACGTGGCAGAGTGGAAGTGGCTTCCGACTCAATGGCAGACGTTAACGAGTTAGAATCTCAGCACAGAGCTAAGAGTTTTTACAAGAATGGTTGGTTTCTCATATTACACGTGCCCCTAATCCATTGGATAGTTAATCGGACATGAGTAGTGTATACGGACATTATCCGTCCAGTTGTGT
The DNA here is from genome assembly GCA_963921405.1 of Cepaea hortensis. NCBI lineage: Eukaryota > Metazoa > Mollusca > Gastropoda > Stylommatophora > Helicidae > Cepaea > Cepaea hortensis. The sequence goes on from OY992889.1 coordinate 34,994,322, forward strand.
GGAGCACATTTCTTCTATATTCTTACTGATTATTGATCGCGCTCCACAATTTGAAATTTGTAATATTTTTTTATTTTTTTTATTTTGAGTTTCTGGCTGGGCGTTGGTCATAGGCGATAATGGGTTGGAAACTACGGGAGATAACTCGGGCGGCTAAGGTACGTGTATTAATTATATATTTTATGTATGTTCATTACTTCTTGTTAATCAGTTTCTTGTAATTGTCGATGGCGATATTCGGTAGGTGTTATTAATAGGTAGACGGTAGTGCAATTTTCCATAGTTTCCCTCAGTAAACTAGTCAGGTTGACATTACAAACGGGGTCCCTGCGGAGAATAATGGTGTTTTGTGGATCCCATAGTCAGAAAAGCTAAGGTTGTTTTCCTTATATATCTAATAATAAGTGACCACTGGGTTTTAAAGGCGGATATGAGTAATCACTATTAGCATACTCATGCTTAGGAGTACATATACGGGTTATGGATTGTAGATCTGCAAATGAAAACAGTAAGAAAAAAGACTTTAAACACATTAAAGATGGTTAATCAGTATCATCAAACATTTTAGAAACATTAGCATCATTCACATGGTAGGGATATGGAATAGGGATACGGGTTACAGATCTTCAAATAGAAACCATAAAAATTAAAGATGGCGGTTATTATTGGTTGCAGTGGATATGAGTATTCATTATCATAATACTCAGGGTTAGGTTTACAGTCTAGGGTACGGGGGTGTGTGGATAGGGCTAATGGTTGGGAACGTGGATAAAGGAGCTTGAAATAAAACCCATAAAAATCACAATGACTGATATATAAAAAAAGAAACAAGTGGAAAAAGGCTGGGGTTGACTGCGACGTCCAACTATCGTTTTAAAGATGAAAAGCTAGCCACAGTCATTTATCTTAACTACAGTCTAACCTGGAATAGTCTCTACAGATCTATCAGTTTGATATCGTTAACAGGTATATACCGCATATAAACAAACATTGAAATCTGTTGTACAATCTCCAGAACAAATATTTTTTGGGGTGGACATGGTGATAAGGTTATATGCTAAATCTCATAATTTTCCCTCCGTTGGTTACTGAGATATGGATTTTATATGGAGACAGACAAATGTGAATGCACTATAACAGCACTAGTAATAATACATTAATTCATTCAGTAGCATGCCCCTTGCAAAACTTTGCTCCCATAACAAAAAGTCGCTTAAAAGTCGACTTAATTGCACCGGGTTTTATCCCATAAGGCTTGGTCTCTTTCCGCAGCGCGGAAAGCGTCGCTGCAAAGCACGAACTCCGTAGCTCTAGCGACAACCCATAGGAGTCTCAGAAAAATTTAGCTCGTGAACTGAAGGACGCGGCCCGGAATCGAACCCACGACCTTCGGAGCCCGAGTTAAACAGCTTGATCACTTCGCCACGAAGCAGCCGTCTGAAAAACGTCTGGATTATAAGCACGATGCCCCACGTCCGATACACCCATCTGGAGACCAACCGCCACATCCTGCACCCATCTTCTCTTTGGCCCTCCTCTTCCTCTTTTCCCCGGCATACACCTCTGCATGATTGTTCTCTCCAAACTTTCGTGACTTTTCAAGTGACCAAAATGTTTCAATTTTCTTTATTTTTTCGTCTTTAGTAGCCAATATTCTTCAATATTCAGGTCTTGTCGTATGGATTCATTTTATTTTATTTGTTTCTGTATCCAAGATGTTCTTAGAACCCGTCTATAACATTTATTTTCAAAGGCATTTATGCACTGTTCAGCTTGTTTAGTAAGCGTCCTGGTCTCACAGGCATATGTTGCAATGGGAAAGATGCATACTCTTAATAATTTAATTTTTGTAGTTCCATCTGTCCCCCTCTAGAATTTATTCAGTTGTTTTAGTTTTTGAAGAGAAATAGATATTCGTCTTTTAATTTCCTTCATTGTGTCACCATTTTTGGCAATTAATGACCCAAGATAATCGTAATTTCCACTATTTCCTCATTAACATATATTTCTTTCTCCATAATAGTTTTATCTGTATGTATTATCTTTGTTTTTGCTATGTTAAGATATGGGTTGTGATTTTCGCTGTACTTTTTTGGGTTGAGGTTATTAGTTGTTCTATACCATTCTGTGTTGTGGAAAGTAAAACTGTATCATACGCATATCGAATCTCTGGTATTTCATGACCACCGATATTTAGGGCATCATATTGATTCCCAGGCTTGGCCATGGGAATGTTATTCCCACGGGAATCCCATGGGAAAGGTCCCATTGGTTCGGATGGGATGGGACAGCACACATCAATATTTCCATTTGGACAGTAGCCATCTCATTGCAACTTGATCCACGTCAAAGCTACCCTTAGTTTTTTTTTATTGTTACGTCTTTAAAGCTTTTCATCCTATTGTCTTTATATATTTGCATCTATTCTTGTTGGGGTGGGGGGGGGGGGGCACACCGGACAAATAAATATATACACATAGCCGTTTATTATATAAGATTACATGTTGGTGCGTCACCAGCAATTAAAATTATAAAAGTGTTACGTGACTGTAAAAAGGTTGCAGAGCACTGATCTACTTAACAAAAATACGTAATACGTGTTGCCAGTTCGGCAGATTTCACGCCTAATTGGGCTACTTGTCAGGACTATTTGCGGTAAATTTAACGAGTTAGTGGGAACATGTTTTGGGGCTAGATTTGGTAGCGTGTGTAGATTTTTGGGCGCGTTGTAATAGTGCAATACATCAGTGTAACATTTCATTAAAAATTATCGAATTTTGACTATCTGTTGGGCCATGTTGGGCAGTTTTTATGATCACGTTGCTTGCTAAAATGCTGGTCACACTGTCTGTGTGACGTTACAGTTTCATTTCCGAGCAGGCGACAACCACGCCAGACAAATTGCGCATGAGCGCTGCAAGTCAGCCATTGTTGCTGATTGGCGTCTTTGGCGATATGTAAATAGGAAGATAATTTTGATCTGCTGTAATCGAAGTTGTTGTTGTTTTTATTTTTGCTGAATAACAGTATTTTTCTTTGGTTGTTAGGGCAAGTGGCAAGTTGTGAGAACAAGTGAGTAAGTTGTTAGAGCGACTGTGCAAATTGATAGGGCAAGTTGACAAATTGTTAGAGGCAGTGGGTGAGTTGTTAGGACAAGCGGGCAAGATATCAGGGCAAGGCGACAGGTTGTGAGAGCCAGTGGGCAAGTTGTTAGGGCAAGTGTTAGGGCAAGTTGTCAGGGCAAGTTGTCAGGGCAAGTGGGCAAGTCTTCAGGGCAAGTTAACAGATTTTGAGAGCCAATGGGCAAGTTGTTAAAGCAAGTTGGCAAGTTGTCATGGCAAGTTGGCAGATTTTGAGAGCCAATGGGCAAGTTGTTAGGGCAAGTGTTTAAGTTGTCAGGGCAAGTCCAATAGTTGAACGCTATGCAGGACACTTCCACATGAGGTGAGTGACAAAGTTGAATGACAAGAGAGTCACTTCTGCATCTAGTGAGGGACATTTCTGTCTGAGGTTAGGACCACATGTGTACAAAATATGCTGAGGGATACAGTCAATGTTTGTTATTTGTCAGTGATTGTGTCGTTTTCAGTAGTTTTCGATTTCTTTGTGTGTGTGTGTGTGTGTGTGTGTGTGTCTCTCTGTGTGTGTGTGTGTGTGTGTGTGTGTGTGTGTGTGTATGTGTGTGTGTGTGTGTGCGTGCGTGTGGGTTACTTTGTGGATGTTTCGATTTTATATGGTTGTGTTGCTTTTTTGTTTTGTATCAGTCTGTCGATGTGTCAATTTAGTTGTCTCAAATCTTGTCATTTTAAGCGGTTGTATAAATTTCTGTTGTTTATTTCTTTTTATGTTAGTTAGTTAGTTAGTTATTTAGTCGCGGTTCCAACTTCACAGAAACGGGTCGTCCCCATTATGCTCCATTCCTGTGCCAGTGAATATCACACAAAACTCTCCCCACTGCCCAATGTGAAAAGTGGAAAAGACAGGAGTCTCGACCAACAACAGACCGCACAGGTACACTATGCATAATGCTGCCACCAGAATGTCAACACAACACAATAGTCACCCACGAAACACGCAGTTTATCTCTGATGGAATCGGCAGACATTTTCCCATCCGGATGTTTTCTAGATGTTCACCCACGCAGTCTAGACACCTCTAGATGTTGTCTGTTCCGTTCTCAGATGTTTAACAATGCCGTCGCCAGGATGCTAATACAAAAGTCCTCCACCAAACCACACAGCTCATCTTCGGTGGAAGCGGCAGCCATTTCCCCATCCAGATGTTTCCCAGATGTTCACCTACACATACTAGATATTTCTAGATGTTTTTTGTTCCGTTTCTAGATGATTCCTTGCGCAGGTGTAAAAACATTTCACTGTACATAATGATAATGCTGTCGCCACAAATAAAAAATTCATACAACATAAAGTAAATTAACTAGATAAATCCTTCAAGCTGAAATATACACATGTTCGCACAGTAAATGTCAATTGTCTACCACGGTAATTTTAAACTGACTAACATGTCTTTTCTACCACGGTAATTTTAAACTGACTAACATGTCTTTTCTTCAACATTTGTTTTTATGTGTGTCTTGTTAATATTTTAATGTTGTTTACGTTTATTTTGCTTTCTTAGGTTGTGTCAATTTGTCGTTGTGTAAGTTTTCATTGTTTGTGTCATTTTACATTGGTTGTGTCAGATTCATTGTTTCAATGCTTGTTATTGTTCAGTGGATGTGTCACTTTCAGTGGTTGTTGATTTCTTTTGTGTGTATGGTGTTTACATTTGGGTGTTTTGCGTGTTTTAAATGAATTGGTTGATGTGTTTGTTACATCATCAGTGGTTGCATCATTCTGCATTGTGTCAGTTTTCGGTGTTTGTGTCAGTTTGAGGTCCAATGCTTAATGTTTTCAGTGTTTTTTCGATTTCTCTTTTCATATGTGTGAGTATTGCAGGTTACTGTGTTGTTTATATTTGAATATTTTGCTTTTCCTTTAGTTTTGATAGAGTACACAGTACAAATTGTGGAGCGCGATCAATAAGGTGTGGACTGCGCCTGGTCCTGCAGCCAGCAGGGTTAGGATCGGCTAGCCTCTCCCAGGAGGGGTGAAAAGTGAAAATTAGTAGCCTGCCGATGACCCGCAGAATACACAAGTCAACCCCACCTCCACGTGGTGCAGACTGGGACACCATGACCGCGAGGTCATGGGCTAACGGGGATATGGCTCGCCATAGGGGATCGACTCCCTATGATCAGATTGTTGTCCTAAACCTGCGACTGGCCTAGCAAGCCGACAGGGGATCTTCATGCTGCTCGTTGAAAAACTAAGGAGTATAAGCGGACTGACCCTAATGGATATAGACCCTGCAATGTTAATGGGCTAAGAGATATATCAGCGATTCAAAAAAATAGGCACAATGAACGTCTGCGGTTTTAATAGTAAAGAAGAAGAACTTATAGACACAATGAAAGAGAAGAAAATTGGACTGATGGGAATAGCGGACACCAGAATAAAGGGGGAAGGATGCAAGGAGATCCACCACAGTTACACGTTTGTCTACTCTGGAGTGGAACAGCAAGAAAGGGCAAGACACGGTGTGGGAATAGTCACTGAACCACGGCTAGCAAGAGAAATACTAGAAATAAAATATATGTCAGTAAGAATCATAACAGTGAGAATAAAAGAACAAACAATTACAACATATGTACAACTATACGCACCATGTAATACAAACAATAATGAGCAAGAATGCATGGACTTCTACGAAGACATACATGACGTGCTAAATAAAATAGATAAGCAGGACAACATTATAGTTATGGGAGACTTCAATGCAAGACTAGGACACAACGGAGCGGGCATAGAAAAACATCTTGGGGCATTTGGAGACTTACATAATGAAAAACAATGATAACGGAAGTAGACTGATAGAGCTATGCAGCCAACATGACCTCTATATAACAAATTCATTCTATAAACACAAAGACTCACAAATATATACCTGGTATAAATGGAACAATCTAGATACTAAAAGACAAATTGATTTTATATTAAATAGAAATAACAGGAGGAGAAATACATTAGATGCAAGGGCATCGCCCAACTTAGGTATAAACACAGACCACAAAGCAGTCGTTGTCACAATAACAATCATCAGTAGAAGGAAGCAAAGATCAGCAAAATACATGCCATGCGAATCAGTAAACTTAAAAACACCTTATAGACGAGGCAGTTAGGGAAAATTATGAAAAAGAGCTAACTGAAATCTTTGTAAAATTACCTATAGAAAGAAAGACAATGGAAAAAGAATGGGAGGTGTTCAAATCAAGCATTTTAAATACTGCAAAGAAACTATGTGGAACCGCGAAAAACGCAAAACACGGATAAAGAAAATAACAAGCTGGTGGAACTCAGAGGTAAAGAAAGCTGTAAAAGACAAAAAGGAAAAATATAAAAAGTTGTCGAAGAGCAAACAGGAATGCGATTACATAGAATATAGAATAGCGAGAAGACATGTGACTAGAATAGTAAAGAGAGAAAAACAAAAAGATTGGGAGGAGTATGGAGAAACTCTAAATAAAAACTACAAGGAGGCAACTTGAAACTCTATAAAAAGATAAGTGCATAAGATAAGAGCCAGAAGAGAACCCAATTGAAATAATTAACAACGAAAATGGAGAACCAATAAGTGAACAAAAACAAATCCTAATAAGGTGGAAACAGTACTTCGAACAACTTCTCAACATCCCATGAGATGCCACAGGGAATTCAAGAAACCGACACAGATGCCACCGAAGAACTAAAACCAGACATACTGAAAGAAGAAATTATAGAAGCCATCAGATTAGCCCCATTGAACGAATCACCAGGACAGGATGAAATACCAAATGAACTAATTAAAACAGCAAGGGAAGTAGGAACAGCTTGGCTACATAGACTATTCAACCATGTTTGGGTAGAACAACAGACACCACGAAACCGGCGAAACGCCATAATTGTCCCAGTTTGGAAAAACAAAGGCAGCAAAAGAGACTGCACACAATACAGAGGCATTTAACTGTTGAGTCATACTGGGAAAATATTTTGCAAAATTCTTGAGAAAAGATTACAAACTATTATAGAACCCCAGCTAAGCGAAACACAACTTGGATTTAGGAAAAACAAAGGATGCACAGATGCCATTTTTGCTCTTAGACAACTTATAGAAAAATCAATCGAATTCAATGAAACATTCTACTTAGCCTTTGTCGACCAAGAAAAGGCATTTGATAGAGTAGATAGAAACAAGCTGTGGGAAATCCTTAAACAATATGGAGTGAGTACACATCTAACAAACCTATGTAGAAGTTTATACAACAACAGTGAATGCATAGTGAGAGCAACTGGAGGACATTCAGAACCCTTCACCATAAGATCCGGAGTACGACAAGGTTGTGTCCTGTCCCCTCTCTTGTTTATAAAATATATAGATAACATATGTAAAGAAACCAGCCAAACAGAAACCGCAAGAACACCTCATGACGAGAACACAAAAGAAGAACCATATGCAAATCTAACCATTAGAGAATCCCTGTTTGCGGACGACCAAGCACTAATAGCAAAATCAGAAGCTGAATTACAAGACCACATGAGTAGTCTAAACGAAATGTGTAGGGAATATAACATGAAAATTAGCACAAGTAAAACAAAGGTATTGACTATATCTAAAGAAGAAAAAACAACAACAATTCACCAAAACGAACATCCCTTGAAACAAATAAAGAGCTTCAAGTACCTAGGAAGTATAATATCATCAAATGGTAAATCAGAAGACGAGATCGAATATAGATGCAATAAGGCAAACCAACTCATTGGACAAATGGCACCAATACTAAAGAACAAACATGTATCAATAACTACTAAGAAAGCACTTTACAACACAATCTTCCTACCAACTCTATGCTACAAATGCCAAACCTGGACAATGACAGAAAAAGAGAACAGAAAAATCACAACAGAAATGAGATTCCTGAGAAGAATGCTCAATGTATCAAGAAGAGATAAGATCAGAAATGAAGAAATCAGGACTAAAGTAGGGGTTATAGCTGCACTAGATTTTATTACAAGGAGGCAAGTCAAATGGTTTGGACATGCAAGAAGATTACCAACTAACAGTATACCACAACAAGCAATGATGTACAGACCAGAGGGAAGCAGGAGAAGAGGCCTACCACGTAAACGATGGACGCAGGCAATAACAGAGTCCATGGGAATATCGATACATGAAGCCCATAAGCGGGAACTCTCCCGCTGTTTATACTTCACCTCGACACCGCAAGGTACAAGAGAAACATGATGAGATGAGATGAGATGATCAATAATAAGTAAGAATATAGAAGTATTTGTGCTTCACAAAATTCGACGGATTATGGCCGTATACACTACTGACATGTACAATCTTCTCGGGCTTGTTCGAAAGACAAGTCAAGTAGGTCCAAAATGCAGGATATGGTAACTAGGTTGAAGGAGAAAACATACAGAGTTGAAAAATGAGGAAGAAAAAAATATCTATCTGTTTCTTCAATGTATATAATTTCTAAGTTATTTAGGCGGCATTCATGCAAATAACAGACGGGAATTGTCTGCTTTTATACTTGTGTCAAGCGCGCATTTCAAACATCCTCTGTGGTTCCGGATGTTTGTTACACGAAATTAATATTAAAATCTAACTTTAGATCACTGGCCAGAGATGCCAAGCTGGAGTTGTAGAAAGGTGGGCCCAGAGCTTGTTGCTTTACTGGCAAGTTATTGTAGTTTAGTGTGTTGATTTCGCTAACAGATTTGTCCTATGTTGATTTAACCACACGCGTTTTGTGATTTATCCTTCATAGTAAATTTGAGAATCGTGTGTTCTTTTAGTAATTATCTATGTTAATAATTATCACCATCTGCAAGTATCTAGCCGGCTGCAAATCATACTTCTCCATATCTTGCATATGTTAATTCGTGGGAAGACGACTTTCCATGGCAGGACAAACGATTGTTCAGAATTTCCTTCACTGGTTGTCTCCTTTTCGACAAATCTTTCTATTTATCACAGTATGGCCCAGCTTTCCATTTGTCACATTATGTTCCAGCTTTCCATTTATCACAGTATGTTCCAGCTTTCCATTTGTCACATTATGTTCCAGCTTTCCATTTATCACAGTATGTTCCAGCTTTCTATTTGTCACAGTATGTTCCAGCTTTCCGTTTATCACAGTATGGTCCAGGTTTTTATTTACCACGGTATATTCTAGCTTTTCATTTATCACAATATGTTCCAGCTTTCCATTTGTCACAGTATTTTCCAGCTTTCTAGTTATCACAGTATGTACCAGCTTTCCATTTGTCACAGTATGGTCCAGCTTTCCATTTATCACAGTATGGTCCAGGTTTGTATTTACCACAGTATATTTCAGCTTTTCTTTTATCACAATATGCTTATCATGTATAACAGTATGTTCCAGCTTTTCATTTATCACATTATGTCCCTGCTTTTCTACTCTCGTGATGTGCCCTAGAAATGACGACTGCCTCCTTTTGGTGTTTGTGGAGTTGCCTTTATGTCTTAGCCAATTTCAGAACATTTAGATTGCTAGTTTTGGCTGCCCATTGAATTTGTAGCATTCTTCTATAAAACCATATATCCGAAGACTCAGGGGTATTTGCTTGTTCTCTGACTTAAAGTCATATGTTACAGCCGATTGTAACATGGAAGAATTCTTTTTCTTTCTTCCCGGGGCAGACATATATTGTATAAGATGCTCTCCTATGTATAAAATACTGCTTTTGTTGTTCCTATTCTGTTCTTTCTCTATGATACATTTTCCATCTGATATTATCCGTGTCTGGAAACTTGAATTCCTGTACTTGCCCAAAATTAATACCATTGACTTTACTTGCACATTTAGACACGATTCGTTTCTTTGATATTACAATTAATTATGTGGTCTTATTATTCAAGCTGAGGCTAATTTTTTTCCCACCTTCGACAACCACTGTATCTATCATTTTCTGTAGTTCATTCTGACATATTGCAATAAAAATGGCGTCATCAGCAAACAAGAGTTATTTATTTTATGTCAACCAACCGTGATCCCTGAAAAGATTTCTCGTAGAGCTTATAAATATTCAAATTGTACAATGAAAGCAATTCAGTACACGTCCTTGTCGCACGCCGTTCTTTATGCACTGAGATGTTGCTTAATGGTTTTTAATTCTTATAGCTGCCGTTTGTTGAGACTGTGTTCACTATCCTTAGGCCAGAGACGCCGAAAGAATGAAATTAGTTAATAATAATATCATTCAAAACAATGTTTTCCCGTAGTGAATTTTAATAACGAAGATACGAACAATAGACTGCACGATTGATTGTTGGCATCGATTGAACGGCACATTTTGGAAATCGGTCACGTGATTAATAGGGATAATACATTTCGTGTGTTGTTTAACACAACATGGTCGCATGTTAAGCTGGCAGTAATAATTGCCACTCATTTACAGATGCTAACTTTTAGCAAATAAAAAGACATGATAGTGTGTTTAAAATTACTTTGGTAGACAATTCAAATGACTGCGTGGATATTTATATCGTATATTTTAGTTTTGACAGATTTATCTAACTACTTTAATTTATGTTGGGATGTATCTTGGGGATGTGTGTGGGTGTGGTGTTGTGTGGAACGAGAGATGGGTGTGGATAAAGGATGTGTATGTGGGTAGGTGGGGGTGTAGTTGGGTGTGGGTGTGTGGGTGGGTGAAGGATGTGTGTGAGGGTGGGTGTGTGTATTTAGATGGGTGGTTGGGGTGTGTGAGTGTGGGTGGGTAGATGGGAGATGTATGTGTTGATGTGTGGTTGAGGGATGTATGGGTGTTAGTGGTTGAGGGATAAGTACGTGTGTGGAGGGATGTGTGAGGGGATGAGTTTATTGGTGGGGGATGTGTGTGTGGGTTGTGTGTGCGTGGATGGGAGGTGTGTGTTTGTGGGGGTAGTGTTGGTGGGTGGAGATGTGTGTGAGGGATGTGTGTATGGGTGGGGACATGTGTGTGTGTGTGGGTGGGGATGTCTGTGTATATGGGTAGGGGTGTGTGGATAAGGGATGTGTGGCTGGGGGATGGGTGGGTGGAGGATGTGTGGTTGGGTAGAGGATGTGTGGGTTGGTGATTGTATATGGGTAAGGGTGTGTGGTTAAGGGATGTGTGGTTAAGGGATGCTTGGTTGGGGGATGGGTGGGTGGAGAATGTGTGGGTGGGTAGAGGATATGTGGGTGGGTGAGTGTGTGTAGGTTAGGAGATGGTGGGGGATGTTTGTATGGGTGGGCTCGGGATCTGTGAGTGGGCTGACGGAGATGAGAGATTATATGGCTGGGTGCGGAATTTGTGTGTGGGTAGGTGCGGGATATGTGAGTTGGCGGGGAGATGTGTGTGTGTGTGGGGGATGTGTGGTTGAGGGATATGTGTTTGGCTGGGTGGTTGGAGGTGTGTGGGTGGAGGAGGATATGTGGGTGGGTGATTGCTGGTGGGTAATGGGACGGGTGGAAGATATGTGAGTGGGGAGATGTGTATAGGTGGGAGGATGAGTGTGGGTTGGGGATGTGTGGTTTGGGGAATGCTGTGTGCTTTGGATGTGGGTGGATGGGATGTGTGGTGGGTGGGAGGTGTGCGTGGGTGGAGAGATGTGTAGGTGTGGGGATGTGGTGGAAAGTGGGGGCATGTATGTGTGTCTGGGTTGTGTGTGTGGTTGGGTGGGGGAGTTGGGGTGAATGGGGGATACGTGGGTGGGTCGTGGATGTGTCTCATAACATGGTAATATGTATTGTTTATGTTTACAAAAATTCATTTGACAATTCTTTTTTACCTATGCACTGTTGACGAACGAAAGATGAGTGATTGGGAGGGCCGAATGTAAGACAGGCTTGCGTGCCCAATTTGTTATCCTTTGAAAATAAAGTCCGTTCTTTCGTTCGTTCGTTATGTTGTGTAATTTCTGCAGTATGTATCTGGCGAGATGCAGTGATATATGACAGGCAATAAATCGTGCAATCTATTGTTTGTGTCTTCGTCGTTCAAAATATATCATCGCCAGAAAGAACTACTTGTCAGGTCTTAGTCACTATGACTGAGCTACCGTATGATAGTAGACGGTACTGCCTGTTTTCTGTTAGCACCGAATGTTGAGCGACGGTCACCAAACCCGACACCCCACATTGTGCCAACTGTTTTGGTTGAAGGAGCACAATTGAGAGGAAATGCAGTCTAAAGATTAAATGTCAAGGTTGGGCAGATCAGGCCATAAGCCTTGGTCGGCAACTGGTCTAGGATCGAAGTTCCGATCATTGGATAGTTAGAGCATTGCTTTGCGTATCCGACAGCTTCTGCAGCTTGACTTGTTCCAGAAGTTTTAATGTTACCTTTCCTCTGGCGTAAACTAACCAGGCCAAGAGAGGCATCATGTATAACAGTGTTGGTACATTTTATAGCAGAGACAATACATTGGCTGGGTTTTTCAATTGTTTATTTAGTCCAATACATCGTAGGACATCAAGTCACCATCGATCATACAAAATAGGTGTTGTTGACTTCAAACTCCGATGGTAACTGTCTATATCTAACCCCGCGTCACAGCTTGAGCGTCCCTAGTTACCTTTCAACGGGATGCTCAACCGTGCCTAGTCTTTTGCACACCACCTATTAACCCACTAACAGAGATGGTGCTCTGTTACACATGCTGCATGGGCAATACATGATTTCTACAATTCAGCCAAGGTTTTGTAATACAGAGAGGTATAATGCCATTTTTTGGAAGCAAAATGTAACAAATTACCATCTGTCAAGACGGCATAGTGCCAATGTTGAAAGACTATACTATTTGAGAAAGAATGAAAATCAACACTGTTGATGAAACAGTTCAAATGACATTGAGAGTATAAACAACTACCTGTTCTGTTTCTAGACACAACTACAAACAAGTATGACTGGCCCATGGGCATAAATCACAGCTATGCTAGTGTATATTGTCCAGGATATATGATGGCCAGTGTAAATAATTTCTAGCATACGCGCTGTCCAGTATATATATATCATGTCTATCACACGTGATGTCCAGTATATATCATGTCTATCATACATGATGCCCAGTATATATCATGTCTATCACACGTGATGTCCAGTATATATCATGTCTATCACACGTGATGTCCAGTATATATCATGTCTATCACACGTGATGTCCAGTATATATCATGTCTATCATACATGATGCCCATTATATATCATGTCTATCACACGTGATGTCCAGTATATATCATGTCTATCACACGTGATGTCCAGTATATATCATGTCTATCACACGTTAAATCCAGTATATGTCATGTCTAGCACACGTGATGTCCAGTATATATCATGTCTATCACACGTGATGTCCAGTATATATCATGTCTATCACACGTTAAATCCAGTATATATCATGTCTAGCACACGTGATGTCCAGTATATATCATGTGTATCACACTTGATGTCCAGTATATATCATGTCTATCACACGTGATGTCCAGTATATATCATGTCTAGCACACGTGATGTCCAGTATATATCGGACTAGGATTGATTGATTGATTTAGGAACCGACATCACAGCATTCGGGACATTCCCATAAGCGCTCCGTCCCCATCGGACTAGGAAATGTGTGAAAGTCAAAAGAAATTAAACTTAGCACCACATATCAATATTAAATCTGTACTACTAAATGGATTAGAAACTATGAGAACGACTGAAAAAAAGAATTACTAATAAGCTATAAACATTCATTAATTGATGGGACAAAACTGATATAACAGAATCCCCAATGTGGAGTACATGGAGAGAACTAAATTCCAGTGAATAAACAGATGAGTTAAAAGACGCTGGCTTTGGATAAGACACACACTATAAAATAAAACTTCAAGACTAGACTTGCATCCCCTTGCTTGACTTGAAACCCACAGGCGAACCAAATTCCGCGAGACCTATATCACACGGAGAAGAGAATTACAGATATAAGAATAATATGGGGAGTCTGTAAAGCTTGGCATCAGTTAGTTGTCGGCCTATGCTCAAGTGAGTGTAAAAGGCACACACAAAAAGAAGATGAATGTGTGATCTCTCATATATGTATTGTCTAGTATATGCGTTGTCTGAATATATGACATACGAGATTTCATACTGTTATACTTCTACGACGGTATATGCATCGAGACACTCTTTTATATGACTAGGTCTTTTATTTATAAGTGCTAGCTAATTTTAATGCTTTCAATCTGTGCTGTCGCTCTGTTTTTATCAGTGCATCGCCCTTAGACATATGCAACACCTGTGAATGTAAGGGCTTTTCATTTCTTCTAGTTCTAGGTAGCTGAAGGCGTTGTGCTTATTCTCGAGACATAAAACAGCAGTGTTGGGCGTTACACTCTTTGTCTCCAAAGCATTCTCAATGGCTACAACAACACGTCAAACCTTGCTCATCGCTGTGTCACTCATGGCTGTCAGTAAGTTTTACAAACATTAAATTCGATTTAGAAATTGGGATGGAGGAAACATGACTAATCTAGACTAAACCCCAGCCAGTGTCTATGTGATGTGCTAGGAAACATGACTAATCTAGACTAAACCCCAGCCAGTGTGTATGTGATGTGCTAGGAAACATGACTAATCTAGACTAAACCCCAGCCAGTGTGTATGTGATGTGCTAGGAAACATGACTAATCTAGACTAAACCCCAGCCAGTGTGTATGTGATGTGCTAGGAAACATGACTAATCTAGACTACACCCCAGCCAGTGTGTATGTGATGTGCTAGGAAACATGACTAATCTAGACTAAACCCCAGCCAGTGTGTATGTGATGTGCTAGGAAACATGACTAATCTAGACTAAACCCCAGCCAGTGTGTATGTGATGTGCTAGGAAACATGACTAATCTAGACTAAACCCCAGCCAGTGTGTATGTGATGTCCTAGGAAACATGACTAATCTAGACTAAACCCCAGCCAGTGTGTATGTGATGTGCTAGGAAACATGACTAATCTAGACTAAACCCCAGCCAGTGTGTATGTGATGTGCTAGGAAACATGACTAATCTAGACTAAACCCCAGCCAGTGTGTATGTGATGTTCTAGGAAACATGACTAATCTAGACTAAACCCCAGCCAGTGTGTATGTGATGTGCTAGGAAACATGACTAATCTAGACTAAACCCCAGCCAGTGTGTATGTGATGTGCTAGGAAACATGACTAATCTAGACTAAACCCCAGCCAGTGTGTATGTGATGTGCTAGGAAACATGACTAATCTAGACTAAACCCCAGCCAGTGTGTATGTGATGTGCTAGGAAACATGACTAATCTAGACTAAACCCCAGCCATTGTGTATGTGATGTGCTAGGAAACATGACTAATCTAGACTAAGCCCCAGCCAGTGTGTATGTGATGTGCTAGGAAACATGACTAATCTAGACTAAACCCCAGCCAGTGTGTATGTGATGTGCTAGGAAACATGACTAATCTAGACTAAACCCCAGCCAGTGTGCATGTGATGTGCTAGGAAACATGACTAATCTAGACTAAACCCCAGCCAGTGTGTATGTGATGTGCTAGGAAACATGACTAATCTAGACTAAACCCCAGCCAGTGTGTATGTGATGTGCTGAATTATTTCTTGTTTGTTTGCCTTCACTCGCTTTTAACTCAAGCGTAGTCTATACACGGGCAACTACTTCTAGTGCACTGAACTGATTTTTGGATTAGTTTTCCCTAATACCAGTCTTCCTCGCCATCAGGCAAACCAACTACGACTTCACAGGTACTTGTAATTTACGTCCCCAAATCAAGGAAGAGCAGTTAACATTTTAGTCCAACTGACCGCTGTAGGCGTTGGGCCCGCTAGTTCGGCATCAGCACATCGGATGTTTAATATCCGGCGCTCTTATCCATTCTGCCATGCTGACCTCTTGTTGAATCATGCCTTGGTTAAATCCTAATATACCTCAGCTCAGATGCCGAATTCCAGTACCTGACTTGCACACCCCGTTGGTTCCTGAGCTTGGAGTGAAGGGGAATTCTGCAACAGTCCCCTTGTAGATGATACAAGATTGGAAGAAGACTCTACACCAACTTCACTCCAATACAGGCACGTCCTTTTCAGAATTCAAGTGCTTTTAACGCCATTGCATCACAAATTAAGAGACAATATGCACTCTTTCAAGTGATTCACAAGTGAATCACCCAACAAGCACGCATTTGCAAAAGGTATCAAGTGAATAGACACATCACTTTATAAAAATGATCTGTTGTAGCATGATTGTTGGTTGAATAATCACATCACTTTATGGCACGTGCTATGCGCTTGACACATCCTCTAGCGAAGAGAGGGTGAGGAGGAGAAGACGAGGAAATTGTGCGAGAAGAAGTCATAGAAATAGGAGGGCAGGCGCCAGGAGAACATTACAAAAGTGGAGAGACTAGGTCTCAACCATGTAAGATTGGGATATTGGAACTGTCGCAGTGTCATGCAGAGAGGTCCTGTATTGGAGAGGCTGATATATGATGTTGATGTTCTCATGCTCCAGAAGCTAAATACGGACAAATACCATTGCCCTGGGTACGCCAGTTATATAAACCCTACTGGTAAGATGAGACATGGGCAAGGTCTGCTGGTGAAGGAAGGAGTGAAGCATGTGGTACTTGACTTGAGCCAGTGGAATCAACGTGCAAGAGAGGTCCGGGGTACACAAATGGAGATTGGGGGATTAGGTTGGAACATCATAAATGTTTATGTCACAGTGGACTGTTTTGTCAGAAAGGAACACTGGGACTGGCTAAGGAATTGGAGGAATTACCAGGTGATAGGCTACTCATATGTGGAGACTTCAATGCGAGGAACAGAGATTGGGACAGCAGTGGAGAAAACCGACAGGGAATTGCCCTTGCGGATGCCATGGTGACACCGATGTGGTCTGCATAAATGACGGGAGGCCGACGAGAATGACAATGAGGCCTGGCAATGCAGACACAGCTATTGACTTGGCACTTGTCTCCCAGTCATCAGTCCTTGATGTCAAGTGGACTGTTTTGAATTATCATGGAAGTGATCACATGCCATGCTCAGTCCTTATCTCTAACTCCAGGAAAGTTAAGGTTAGGAGAGCGTGCAAGACCTTCCGGTATGAGTGGACCGACAGCCTTCTTAGACGCCTCAGACAGGGGGCATGCAACAGGGCTGTTAAAACTCTTTTTTGCAGCCCCCATGGTGGACCCCAGAAGTAGACCTTGCTTGGAAAGAAAAGAGACCTGCAATGAAGCAGCTAAAGAAAATGTGACAGACACCCAGAAGCTCACGAGAGGAAGTGGACACGGCGGAAAATGTCAAGAAAGAAGAGGTGGGGGTTTTCAAGCGCTGTGCTGCAGAAGCCAAAAAGGCAAAATGGGAATGTTTCATGAATGAGATTGGAGGTGATAAAACACTGCGAAAATTCTGGAAACTGCAAAGACAAATACAAAGAAAAGATCGGCCTATGAAAGTGGGAACAATTTATAGAGATGATGGTGTGAGCGTGACAACAGACAAAGAGAAAGGGGAGGCGTTTGTCCAGAGATTTTTAGAGCAGTTAAATCATGATGATGTGGACACCAGGGATGAAGTTAGAGAGGAGTTAGCTGGCACCATAAAGAATATGCCTTATGAAGACATCATACGGGTTAAAGATGTTAAACATATTTTGAAAAAGGCAAAAGACACGGCACCAGGGCCTGATGGGGTCAGGTAATGCCACATGAAGGCTTTGGGCGATGTAGACCTGAAGGAGATGACCGACTGCTTTAACCAGAGCATTAGGACAGCATCAGTACCGCAGGATTGGGTACACAGTTATCTCATCCCTCTCCCAAAACTATTCAAGGATCATCCAAAGCTTAGCGGCTTTAAGATCATCACCCTTCAAAATACATTTAGGAAGGTTTTAGTGAAGATAGTCGCTGTCAAGCTGCAAGATTTTCTGGAAAGGGGGAAGCTTCTTACAAGAGGCCTGGGGAGCTACAGGCCAGGAAAAGATACTCGGTCAAATGCAGCCACTTTTGCCTTTGACGTCTATGAGGGGTTCCAGAGTAGACAGGAAACGATGGCGGCAGCGCTTGATCTCGAGGATGCGTACAATAGAGTTTGATATGATACTTTGATGACCGCACTGATGGAGAAGGGGGCCAATCCCTGGTTGGTGAACTGAATAGCGGCCGTCCTGCATTCTCGTCAGACTGCTCTCCGTCTGGGTGCATGGACCTCAGAGCCACATATTTTATCCCCGGGACTGCCACAGGGATCCGCAATATCACCGGTGCTCTTTAATGTGTATACGAGCAAAATTGCAAACCTAGAAGCACCAGGGATTGGAAGGATACTAACATTTGCAGATGATATTCTTGCATATAGGCAGTGGAGAGATAGGGAGCAAACAGCCCAGGAGCTACAGGCGACAGTAGACAAAGTGATTGACTGGTGTACTGAAATGGGTGCTGTCATCCACCCGGAAAAGGCAGCTGTTTTGTGGTGCTCTCTGGACAACAGGATTGTGAGAGCTGATGTTCCAAGCCTCACGATAGATGGTGGAAGCGTCAACAGAGAGAACAAACTAAAGTATCTGGGAATTGCATTTGACAGGAGCCTGTCTTTCAAGGATCATGTGGAGACGGTTGTGACAAGATCTCAAAAGGGTCTCAACGCACTTAAAACTATGGCTGCAATGGACATAGAGCAGAGAATGCTTTTCAGGCTATACCAGCATGTGATCCTCTCAGCGATTGATTATGGACAAGGACTGCTCACTGTCTCAAAGAGTCAGCTGGTGAAATTGGAGTGCATACAGAATGAACCTATGCGGGTCATTTTAGGATGCACCAGAGACACCCCAGTAGTGTGTATGCGGTACATCCTTGGTTTGCCGTCTGTTGCTGGTAGGCTCAAGGTGATGCAGGCGAAGGCATACCTCAGAGTAGCTGCTGACACAGATCACCCGTTGCATGAGGCGCTGGACGCAGTTAAGGGCCAGCGACTGATAAGAGGGAAATCATGGATGGCTCAGGCGGAGGATACGATCAGACAGGTGTGCATCTTGGAGAATATTAGGCGAGGAGAGGAGTGGGTCAGAGTGCCAGCGTTGCCGGGGCCCATAAGGGAAGCAAAGAATGGCCTACCACACATGTCGTAAGAGGCGACTAAGGAGGCTTGATGGTCCCGTCGCCCTGTTACTGAGTGAGTGCGTGGCGCGACACTGTCAGCTGTGAGTTTCGTGCTAAATGCTTTTGAATCTGCCCGAGGTTATTTTTTGGAACGTGACTGCATGTTCGGAGCGATGGCAGGTGGCTATGTCCCAGAGTTGACCGGTTTTTGACTTATGCAGAAATGCGTGGCTGCTGGGCTTCTGGTTGACTGCCACTGCCATCGACGATGAACTGTATTTTCGTGGACTGTGTGGGTGAACATCTAGAAAACATCCAGATAGGAAATGACTGCCGATTCCATCAGAGATGAACTGGGTGTTTCGTGGGGAACTGGTGTGTTGACATTCTGGCGGCGGCATTATGCACAGTGTATATGTGCGGGCTGTTGTTTGTTGAGACTCCTGTATTTTCCACTTTTCACATTGGGCAGTGGGGAGCGTTTTGTGTGATATTCACTGGCACAGGAACGGAGCATAATGGGGACGACCCGTTGCTGTGAAGTTGGAACTGCGACTGACTAACTAATTAAAATGCCAGCGGAGCAGTTAGACTTGTGCAGAGTTATAATCACATTAAGCCGGGAGTGCAGGGAGTGGCCAGCAGGGGCCACAGAAGTGGAAATCCAGCAACTAATTCAGGATAATGCTCGCCCGGGTGATGTGATTATCTACACAGATGGTTCGGTGTTGAGAGGTAGTAGAAGTGCCTGGGGGTTCTTGGCAAAGGCTAATGGTCGACGTTTGGTGCAGGAGAGCCTGGCATATGATACCACAACATCTAGCTTAAGAATGGGGGTGGAGGCAGTAAGTGCAGCTTTCCGCTGGATGGAGAATACGATACACACACACACACACACACACACACATCGTGATTGTAACTGACTCAGAAAGCATGCTGAGTAGGGTGAGGACAGGCAAGCTTCGTGCCGAGTGGCTTGCTTCGCTTCGGAAGTCACGGGTGACAAGCATCGTCTGGATCGTTTCTCCGGAGCATGCTGGTGTGCTGGGGAATGAACAGGCAGACAGATTGGCTGGATCGGCAGAACTTGGTGGAGTATTGATGCATGACAAGGCAGACGTGGTTGCGGCCTTGTGGGAGCACGTGTACACCTCGGAGGAGCAAATGAATCACCAAGGCCTGGCAAGAATGCGACAGCGAGGAGTGACGAGGTGATCTGGCCGATGCTCGACGCTCAGAGGAAAGGTGAGACGGACATATAATCAGATTGCTACTGGTACTATTGGGGTTGGAACTCTTCGCTGGCTTCTCAGGATGGGGACAGAGCGCTTATGGGAATGCCCCGAATGATGTGATGTCGGTTCCTAAATCAATCAATCAATCAATCACTTTATGGCAATGACTGTTGTAGCATGATTGTTGGTTGAATAATCACATCACTTTATGGCAATGATCGGTTGTAGTGTGATTGTTGGTTGAATAATCGCATCACTTTATGGCAATGAACTGTTGTAGCGTGATTGTTGGTTGAATAAACACAGCGCTTTATGGCAACGATCTGTTATAGCGTGATTGTTGGTTGAATAATCACATCACTTTATGGCAATTATCTATTGACATTGACATTGTAGAGTTATTTTTTTGTTGAATAAATACATCACTTTATGGCAGTGATCTGTTGTAGCGTGATTGTTGATTGAATAAACACATCACTTTATGGCAGTGATCTGTTGTAGCGTGAATGTTGGTTGAATAATCACATCATTTTATGGTAATGATCGATTGTGGTGTGATTGTTGTTTGAATAATCGCATCACTTTATGGCAGTGATCTGTTGCAGCATGATTTTGGTTGAATAAACACATAACTTTATAGAAATGATCTGTTGTATGAATTTTGGATGTATAAACACAAACTTTGTGGCAAAGACCTATGTGTGATAGCAGGATTGTAAGTGCGTTATCTTACTAACACAGTGTCGAGAGTTCAGACCCAAGAGTGACCAGATTTCTTACGACACTGAGTGCTCTGGTGTAAACACTGCTAAAGAAAATGGGTAAAGGAAACTTGCCAGATTGTTCTGCTCATTACATGGAAAGGCAAAACGAAGAGACAGTTAAGGCCTCATTACATGGAAAGGCAAAACGAGGAGACAGTTACTACCTCATTACATGGAAAGGCAAAATGAAGAGACAGTTACTTCCTCATTACATGGAAAGGCAAAACGAGGAGACAGTTACTGCCTCATTACATGGGAAGGCAAAACGAAGAGACAGTTACTGCCTCATTACATGGGAGGGCAAAACGAAGAGACAGTTGCTGCCTCATTACATTGAAAGGCAAAACTAAGAGACAGTTACTGCCTCATTACATGGGAGGGCAAAACGAAGAGACAGTTACTGCCTCATTACATTGAAAGGCAATACTAAGAGACAGTTACTGCCTCATTACATTGAAAGGCAAATCTAAGAGACAGTTGCTGCCTCATTACATGGGAGGGCAAAAGGAAGAGACAGTTACTGCCTCACTACATGCAAAGGCAAAACGAAGAGACAGTTGCTGCCTCATTACATGGGAGGGCAAAACGAAGAGACAGTTGCTACCTCATTACATGGGAAGGCAAAACGAAGAGACAGTTGCTGCCTCATTACATGGGAGGGCAAAACGAAGAGACAGTTACTGCCTCAATACATGTGTCTTCTTCTTCTTCTTCAGCGTTCCGAGCCATTGAGGTGCTTTGCTGCAAATACAATCCGTCTCCATTCGTCTCTCTGGTGGACCTTCTCTTGCCAGTCGTTGATTCCAAGTGCTTGTAGGTCTGTACATGTATTATCTCTCCACCGCCTTCTTGGTCTACCTCGGGGTCTACGGTCATTTATTTCCTGAGTTTAAGCGAGTTTTGTTTCCCTATTATCTTCCATTCTTTCTATATGCCCCAGCCATTGTAGTCAATACATGTGTCACGAAAAATAAA
The DNA here is from genome assembly GCA_963921405.1 of Cepaea hortensis. Classification (NCBI taxonomy): domain Eukaryota; kingdom Metazoa; phylum Mollusca; class Gastropoda; order Stylommatophora; family Helicidae; genus Cepaea; species Cepaea hortensis. Next base: position 35,016,522 of record OY992889.1, read on the forward strand.
CTTGCTTTCGATCGATGACAAAAGGAGACTTTCGTCTGCACAAACAGGCAACCCTTTGATGTGTATAGACGGAGGAACAAAAATACGTCGCGTCAAAATGTCTACACACAGTCGGCGATTCTTTATGGTGTGGGTTGTTCGAGAAACGAATAATAACACCAGACGTCTGCCAAGGCGGTAGTTAGCCTTTGAAGTGTAGACGGAATGTCTGGACAGACGGCGGAGAGGATTCTGTGATGTGGGGAATTCTCTGGTTCACAGACAGACAGAACTATTGTTGTACGAGACAAAGGATTTCCCCAGATGAAAGCAAACATGACGGCGGATTGACTCCAGTTAGTCTAAAACAAGAGGAGAAAACCAGACTCTGGACTGATCAGCGTCTAGACAATTTGGTGACGTCACTCAAGCCCGATATAAAACCCGTTGCGGTAAACAAGTGGAGTTAGTCAACCAAGATTTCTGAAGTTTGAAGGATCGGTGCAGTATTCCGAGTTGTGTTTTCGAAAGAGACTATAGTGTCAAAGTGTTGATAATGTATCGGCGGACATAGATCCAGTCTGTGATTGCATAGTCTCAATTATCAACCGGAATAGGCATATGGTTCCATGTAGGTGTGCTATGATATTCAACAGTGAAGCTAGAACACAGTTTAGAAGATGATGGCTCAGGATTTGAAGACAGAAGTTGCTGAGAGGCCTCTACATTGGGCTTATACCCAAGTTGGTCTGCGGGAACCTGGCTTCTGCTGAGCAGGACATGCTGATGATACGTATAATTGTATCACTGAACAGTTAGAACATTATATATATATATATATATATATATATATATATATATATATATATATATATATATATATATATATATATATATATATATATACAACACTGATACCAGGAACATTCATATAAATTTATAGAAATACCTGGAACATTCAGATTGTGGTGTTAATATGGGGAATCTTTACAACCAGTGACACTAGATCAATTAAGATTTCCCAAGTAACAGTGACAATAGTGTTAGAATTCTCTGAGTAACAAACAGTTAATAACAGAGGAAATTCCTAGTGTGAATTAGATTGAAGACTCTCATTAGACAGTGTTTGTCATGGATGTCCAAACATCTGGATGCCTCGAGAGATAGCGGAGAAACTCTTCACGTGACCGGAGAAGCATCACCTCGGTGAGGTTGTTTGTCTGGAATACATGGTGCTGGTGTGTTCTCAGCACAGTGATGAGAATGACTATACTCCTGAACACTGATCTGAGTCTATATACACCTTAGAATATACGTCACACAGTCTACACATTATACACACACACACACTTCTCCTACATATACTCTTTGTTTTAATACATTTCTTGTTTTTATTTGCTGACGCTAGAGTTGTCAAGTATGTTATGTTGGGGAAGAATTAGAGGGGCATGATCCAGGGGTGAGTAAGAGTGAGAAGAAGGTGTCTTCAGATTGAGGGAGTGTTGTGGACGGAGCCTGCTGGATATCTCCAGGATAGTGATATTGAATTAAAATAAATGTGGGTGTTGATTCCCCTCACTCCAGGGACGATACTAAAGTAGTAAAGAAGAACAAATAACTACTACGACATTCTTTACTTACGACAACATGGGAGGGCAAAACGAAGAGACAGTTGCTGCCTCATTACATGGGAGGGCAAAACGAAGAGACAGTTGCTGCCTCATTACATTGAAAGGCAAAACGAAGAGACAGTTACTGCCTCATTACATGGGAAGGCAAAACGAAGAGACAGTTACTGCGTTTTAACATCTCTATGGTAGCTGTTACTTTATGTATGTCTCTTATAGTTGTTACTTTAAAAAATATTTTAACCCCGGATATGTGATATTTTAATCAATTCTATACCAAGCAATGTACAATGCATTAGCTATTTACACTTCTATCTGATGCGTTTTCTGAATCCTTTCGTTTGATCCATTTGCACCTTAACGCATAATGACCAGTTGTTAATTTAACTACTTCTGTCCCACAGGGTTAATTTAATCTCTTTACACCGAAGCGTGTATTACTATAGCTTTCCCCTGTGTTGGTGTCCTCGGACATGTGAAGAGTCAACAGTGAGTACATGAAATAACAGTAGGTACGAGGAGACCGGCGCTGTGTGGGTTGACTTTATGAGGGAGACATTATTACTTCTTCACCATAAGGTTGGTATTGTTTAAACTAGAGGTCTTGGCTGGCTTCAGTGAGTGGCTATACAATTATTTCATCAACTGTCATCTTTCATTGCACATAGCGGTTAAGATGTTACGCTGACAATAGTATGAGCACAGATTCGATGCCAGCTCTCGACGTTCCTTGCGTGAGGGGGGAAATGACCATCCAATGCTTCATGCACTCCGACCTACAAAATGTGATGTTCCTAACACTTCATATACCCCCAGGTCTGGGCAAGCCAGAGGCGGACATCGTAACCTCAGACCTATTCCACCCCCATTGTGTTCTTGGGACTATTCAAAAGATATCAGTATAACAAGTACTACCATTGAGGTTATCGCGGAAATTCTTGGAGTTGTCGATCGATGAAAGACTGTCGCGCCATTCGTCTACAGGCGGCCGCCATCCTTTGATGTTGGCGACAGACTGTCCTGAGGAGATTCGGCAAGATCTTTTGTTGTGGGGGAACAGGTCTCCAGATCACAAGCCGGCAAGACTTTTTGGAGTACGAGGAACAATTCCCCAGATGAAAGCGGGACAGCCGACCAGTTGTTTACATCGAGTCGGAAAAGGAGAGGAAAAATAGCTTCTCGACGCCTAGTGTCTAGTCAGATTTGTGACGTCATTCAGATACAATATTAAAATAGTCTGGATAAACAACTTTGAAGGGAGTCGACCAAATGTTGTGAGACAACAAGGACGTGTGTGATGTTCCTGGTTTGATTATGGAGAGAGACTACAGTGTCTTATGTTGATTTACATCGGCGGACATTTATCCATTGTGTGATTTAGTAGTCTCGATTTCAAACAGGAATAAATATATGGTATTTAATTAAATAGACTCAAATTAGATGATTCTTAGGAATCGAGTGTAGTAATGTGCGTTGTGAGAACGTATTATAGGAGCGTCGGTAACAGTAGGCTATCGCGTTGCTTAAAATAGCTAGTGTGAGAAATCAATTAACTCAGTGAGTTAAGAACAATGTAGTGGGATGATATTTAGGGAGATTGAAAGTGGTTGGGGAGGGGGAATAAAGGAAATGTCAAATGGTAGGATCCCCCAGTAGGGTATCTACTGGGTTTCTGCACTTTTCCTTTAGTCTTTCCTTGTCTTACCATGACTCAGACCGATGTGATGAGCTCCTCTGCCTTATGACAGAGTTTAGTTCTCTGTTATATATCTGAGTGCGGCCGTGGGCCTACACTTACCTAATAAAGGTCGGAATCGGAAGGCTCTCACCAGGTGTGTTGTCTCTTCAACAGGTTCCACTATGTTTTCCAAAAAGCTAGCAGAAAAGTCATAGAAGAAGATTATGGCTTGATCATTGAATGCAGTTTTTACTCAGCGGCTTTTGCACTGGGCCCATAACCCAGAGGGTCTGCAAGAACCTGGCCTCTGCTGAGCAGGAACAGATGATCATCTAAGAGTGATTCCTCAGTGGTAGTTCTCATCATAGTAGAGTGAAGATACTTACAATACCACCAGTATCAGGAACAATAGTGGTTATATAGAGAAATTGAAAATTAACATTGCGTTTTTCCAAATGGTGAATTCCTGTGAGACATTAACAATTAACATTGTGTTTTCCAATTGGTGAATTCCTGTGAGACATTAACTACTAACATTTTGTTTCAAAGTGACAGTAAACATTTATTTTACTGTACAATGGTTATCAGATCACATAACTTTTAGTGACATATTAGTTACACTGTGTGTGTCAGATTCATGGTCAGTATTGGACTATATCCACTGTTGGTGACCAGGCATCCGGACTATCCAAGAGCCATTGGAGGAAGTCGACACCTGGCCAGAGAGACGCATCATTTCTTGAGGTCCTTCTGTACTTGATCTATGGTGTTGTTGTGTGGCCGGTACTGTGAGGAAAGCAGACTTTGCTCCTGAGCTGTTCGGTCTGATTCTGCATACACACTACATTATACGACAGACATTCTACACATACACTTTGCACATACATGACACTTTTCTTTATTAAATTAATTTGTCATTTTGTTAGAAGCTAGAGTTGGGTAGTATGTTTTGGAAAAGAATGAGAGGGGGCATGGTCCAGTGGTAAGAGAGAGAGAGAGAGAGAGAGAGAGAGAGAGAGAGAGAGAGAGAGAGAGAGAGAGAGAGAGAGAGAGAGAGAGAGAGAGAGTGATCCAAAGACTGATGGGGTGTTGTGGACAGAAATCCAGAAGATCCTCAAGATAATGATATGGGGTTAAAAGAATGTGGGTGTTGATTCCCCTCACCCCAGGGACGAGACTTATTACGACAGAGGTGTGAGGTACTAGGCACCTACATAGTCTAGGCCACAACATATGAGGCGGGGTAGCTAGGTCTCTTCCTCGCCACCTGTCATTCCTAAACAATTCCCTGAAAATTCTTACAAAATATTGTCTGGTATAAATTTTACGAAGTCTCGTCGATCCCAGAGCCTACTGGTCGGAAACAACAACATAACACTGCTACTACTGAAGATTGAATCTACTATTGTCTTGATACTCCCGCGTGTAATCTGTGCCAGTGAAGGAAACAAAACAGTAACATTGTGTCCTTTCATAAGGTCATCAGAGACGACTAAGAAAGGATGTGCTTAGGGCAGTCTACCCGATCATGTAGACAGTTCAGCCCAAAGCTCAACAGTAGATGCAACAACAATAAAACAAAAAACAACAACATAAGTAGTTCCCAACAACAATAAAACCAACTTGCATAAGAAAGACAGCTTGTCGTGAATTGGTTGAAGACCTATGTCCAAATGGGAGATAAAGGGAAGAAGCAGAAGAAGAAGAAGAAGAAGAAGAAGAAGAAGAAGAAGAAGAAGAAGAAGAAGAAGAAGAAGAAGAAGAAGAAGAAGAAGAAGAAGAAGAAGAAGAAGAAGAAGAAGAAGAAGAAGAAGAAGAAGAAGAAGAAGAAGAAGACGGCTGTTTTGGCAGGTTTCTACTATACATTACTAGTTGGGAGTTGAGTCAACAACCGAAATCACAGCACACGGGACATTCCCATACGTGTGCCGCCCTCATCTGCAACAGCCATGGAAGAGTCCAAATACTAAAGGTACCAGTATCAGTCTGATTATGTGTCCGCCTGGCCTTTCCTCGGAGTCCTGAGAGTCGGCCAGATCCTATGTTCACTTCCTGCAGCGTCATTTTTTGTCCCCCACATCCTCGTGATCTATCTAATCGTCTGTACTATATACATCATACCAAAGGTCCGCGACCACATCTGCCTTTTCATGCACCAATACCCCACCAAGTGGCGCAGACCCCGCCAGCCTGTCCGCCTACTCGTGTCCCAGCACACCAGCATGTCCTAGAAGAAAAATTCAAAAGATACTCTCTATTTTTGATTGTTGACATGTCATTCTTCTGCGCCTCAGAACAGGAGACAATAGATTACACAACCACATGTATACAAAATTCAAGATTGGTGACTCAGCCATGTGCACATGTGGTTTATCGTCGCAGACAGCAGAGCACATACTCCAGGATTGCCCAAACTACAACATACCCAGGCGAATCTTCTGGCCTAGAGAGACAACAGTGGAAGATAAACTCTATGGACCGCTGAATGAACTAAAAAAGACTGTTAGATTCATACAAGAGACAACATTGCAGTTATAAACATATTTCAGGCGAACGAAAGAAGAAGAAGAAGATTGTTGACTAGTTGGAAAATGTGTTTAAATACATGTTACAGACCGGAAAGAAGCTCTCGTAAATGTTGTTAGTCGTTAGTCGCGGTTCCAACTTCACGGCAAAGGGTCACACATTGGGACGTGAGTGTAGGTAGTGACAGGCATTCGCTACGTAAGTAGAAATTCAGAAATTAATTCAGGAATACTCTCGTCGTGGTGGTGTTATCTATCCCGATGGTTCTGTGTTAAGAGGCAAAAACAATACCTGGGGATTCATAGCGAAAGCCAATGGCCAATGTTTAGTAAAGGACACCACAACCGCAAGTCTGAGAATGGAGGTGGAGGCGGTTACTGCAGCGATCCACTTGTTGGAGAACAAACTGTATACGCATGAGGTGATTGTAGCTGATTCATAAACCATGCTGGCTAAGGCGAAGACTGGCATGCTACGTGCTGAATGCTATGTACCAATTCAGAGGTCGCGGGTTGTGATTATTCTTTGGATATTTTCTCCAGGACGCTCGGGTGTGGTTGGAAATGAACAAGGAGACAGACTTGCTGGCCCGCATCATTGAGGAGCGATTAGATGCATAATAAGACAGTTGTGGTGAAGGCCCTCTGGGAGCGCGTGAATAATGCAGAAGAACATATAGGCTATCATTGTCTAGAGAGAATGCGGCAGCAGGGGGTAGCAAAAGGATCTGGTAGACAGTCGTCACTCTTAGGTAAAGCAAGACGGACATATAATCAGATTGTAACGGGCACCATTAGTATTAGCGCTCTTCGCTGGGTATTGAAGATGACGACTGAGCGCTTATGGAAATTCCCCCAGTGCAAGGATGTCGTTGCTTGACTCATCTCAACTAATCTCAACTGTGCCAGTGAATATCACAAAATACTCCTCATTGTTCCATGTGAAAAGTGGAACAGACAAGAGTTCCGACAAGCCAACAGCCCGCAGAGGCATACGTGCATAAGGCTTGTCAGAATGCAAACACAACAGCCACTAAAATTACAGTTCCTCGCCGATGGAAGCGGCAGTCACTAGAAAAGCAGCAGTTTCACACACATTGCTGCATAATGCAAAACTAGCTGACAATGTAAATGTGGTATTGGGGTGTAAATACGAAAGCTTTATTATGCATTAGTAATCCTTGTTTTTCACATACAGTCTCCGTGGCTACCAGCGGAGGGTCTGTTGGACAACTCCGCTACAAGCGTAACAGTTTGCAGTTGTGTTGGGTCATATACAAATACACTGGCAGGAACTGTCTGGACTATAACAACTACGGCTGCTATTGTGGGTACGGTACCCCCACTGCTACCCCTGTGGATGTTGTTGATAGGTACGTAACAATCATCTTATATACGGGCCTTTGAAGAATGTCGCACTCATGGCCAGTAGAACAGTTTCTCTGACTCTGGCTATCTCTCCTGCTTCGCGCACCCTCATAGCCAAGGTGTATGTACTGTCCAGCGTCCCTCTTAGTGCTGGTTGACTTCTGTATTGTCTAGTCATGGAGTGTCTCTTGCACGATATGTTAAAGATATAAGTTGACAAGAGGGACAAGATACAACATTGATGAACACCGAAAGTTGTCTTGATGAATACTCCACATGTCACTATCTGTAAACAAAGCAGAGTCTACGCCTTGGTTAGCGGATTCCATCTTTTCAGTACTGGTTGGTTGGTTGCTTGGCTGGTTGGCTGGTTCGTTGGTTGGTTGGTTGATTGGTTGGTTGCCTGGCTACTAGTAGCTAACTGACCGCTTCATACGGCTGCGTCACCTTAGGAATCGATTTGCATCTGCGACCTCCGCAATCTAGTTAATGCCAGGAGCTCGTCGAATTTTAGATCAAACGGTCAGGAACCGGCTGCACGACACTGGTCTTTGGGGTAGAAGACCCTACAGAGGTCCTGTTCTTACGGGTCGGAATCGCCATAACCGACTATAGTGGGAGAATCAGCATCACCAATGGACCGCTGAGATTGACTGGAGCCTTGTTTGCAATTGAAACTGCAATAATATTGAGGTGTTTTTTTTCTTTTCAACAGTGTATCTTTTCTCAATGGCAAACTACTGAGAGTAATCTTGCCAAGAAAACAACAATCAGCTGAAAGATGCCGATGTTGACAGCGATGTTCTGTAAAGGATATGCGAATTTTAAAAAAAAATCTTTTCTGGGATGGTCCACGTATAGTGACATTTTTTTTTTTAAATTCGCATATCCTTTTACAAGACATCGCTGTCATCAGCAGCATCTTTCAGCTGTCTTTTGATTTCTTGGCAAGATTTCGTTCAGTAGTTTGCCATTATACCCTCTTTAAATGACTGCATAGCAATATCACCGTATTTCCGAGCTTTCTGTGTGTTTTATTTTTGTGCTATATACTTTATATGAATGACCTCATGAATTACGTAACTATGTATTTATTGCAATCCCAAAGAAATCAGGTGCCTTGGAATGTGATCAACATCGAACAATTAGTATAATCAGTCACATCACGAAGATTTTGCTAAGAATTATCATGCAATGAGGAAGAAAATACAACCTGAAATAGTAGAAGAACAAGGTGGGTTTGTAGAAGGCAAGGGTACAGTAAATGATGTGTATATACTGAGAACATTAATTGAACATTCTATAGACGTAAACAAATATCTACACCTTTTCTTTATTGACTACACAAAGGCTTTTGATAAAGTGACACATGCCGACGTGATAAGGATGCTTGAAGAATTGATGTAAAAGACCTTAGACTTATAAAAAATATATATTGGAAACAACAAGCTGCCATAAGAATTGATAATGACGTGGGTCAATATCAGCCTATTAAGAGAGGTGTGAGACAGGGATGTGTAATGTCTCCAGATCTTTTTTCCCTGTACAGCGAAAATATTTTCAGAAATAAAGAATATATGGAAAGAATCAACATTGGGGGACGATGCATCAATAACATTAGATATGCAGATGATAGAGTTTTGATCGCAGACAATGAACAGGTAGATGCGGTTGTTACACACAGTGAACAACTAGGGTTAGAAGAGAATTGTAAGAAGACACAGATTATGGTCGTCACTGGGAAGAAGGAAATACCACAATGTAATATGCGCGTAAAAGGGCATATTCTTAAGCAAGTGAAACGGTACAGTTATCTCGGCACAGTCATAACATCTGATGGGAGATGCCTTGAAGAGAATAGAACAAAAATTGCCATTGCGAAGGTAGCCTTTTACAAGATGAAAAACATACTGACTCATAAAAATATATCAATTGAAACGAAAAAAAGTGTGTTGAAATGCTACATAGAACCTGTACTTTTGCATGGATGTGAAGCGTGGACAATGAGCAGTCAAGCTGAAAAAATCTGATGGCTGTGGAAATGTGGTTTCTGGGGGAAATGCGAAGAATACCATGGACAGATAAAAAAACCAATGAGCAAGTCCTTCAAGAAACAAATGAAGGTCGTAAACTGATTAGAGACATTAGACGTAGACAGTCAAAAAATTTTGGGCTTGTTATGAGAAGAAATGAATTGGAGAACTTGGTTACAACTGGCAAGATCGAAGGGAAGAGACCAAGGGGAATAACCTGGAAGGCTTGGCCTCATGGCATGATCGAGACAGAAACACGGGGCTGATCCACGACTCTGGTGATCGAGTGAGATGGCAAAACATGACCACCCACGCTTATTGGCATGGCACATGATGGATGTATACTTTATAGGTGCATACTTTTTTTGTACTGTGAGCCGCTGTAGCTTAGTAACTAGTGTATGCGGCTATCGTAATATTGACCATATCATCGAACGTCTTCTGATTGGTCTAAGAATATGGAACCTGTACCATATACCCAGCATGTCTCATTGCGTGAAACAAGATCCTTCACTTGGTAACTTCCTTGCATTAAACAAGATCCTTCACTTGGTAACTTCCTTGCATTAAAACTGTCCACCTTTTCATTATAGCCTTTTCTCAGTTGGCAGAAACCCATGGGTTTCTTCAACGACAGCTATCCGTGTTTGTAGTAGTTTTGTTAATATTCCTTATGTGGCGTAAGCTGCCGTCTTGGCTAAGCTTGTTGCTCATGACATCGTGTGGATAATACATCATGTTTTCTTTGGCTCATGTCATTTTATTTTAAATATGTGTATTCAAACTTCTACATTGTTCTATACTATTTCTATTCATGTCTTGCATCATAGGTACAATTTGTCATCTGAAGTCACAGTTTGGTAGATGTAACATAGCTTCAAATTGTCATCTATAAATCAGTTTGGTAGTTTCTTGTTTGGAATATATCTATTGCTGATTCCACAAGCCCATTCATGGTCGCTATGATGAGTAAACTGCAAAATGTCTTTAGTTGTTGTCTTCAGAATCTTTCTGTCACTCTACATCTGACAAGCACAACCCGGCAAGTCCACCACTGCAACTCACCACTTACAACATAAATATTTAATAAGTGCGTTTGCGTCAATTACTTCTGTGACGCAGGCAAGCACCTGACTTTGAATTAGAATTTAGAATTGTCAGTAGAGGTCGACATGGTCGAATGGGTAAGAGCGCTCTTTCTTAAATTGTGTTGATACCGAGGTAGCGGATCCAACCCATGTACTGTTTAGTTGTACTAAAATGTTGACTTCTCGTCCTTCACTTGGGAACGTTAATTACAAGCACCACATAACTCGGAGTGGGTTCGCCTGATGGCGAG